>JASDQU010750848.1:24528-34614 GCA_032191745.1 Picea mariana
ATAATATTCTCTTGAATAAACTTTAATAACCACTTATACTTCAAAATTATCCACTTTGAATAAAAATTCACTTTTAATAAACTCCAAAATAAAACCTACTTTGAATAAAAATCCACTTCAAAATTTCTTAAATCTCTTACCCAGTTTAATAAACTTTATAGTCCATATAAAATTTAAACTCTACATGCATACACTTTATCCACTTTTAATAATAAAAAATAATAACTCCTTCCACCATTTTCACGGCAAGCTTTAATAACAAATATCCATTTAATAAAAAAAACGTATCCACTTAATAAAAAAAACGTGAGTGAGCTTCAAACTCCACTTTCAAAGCCACGCATACAAACTTGAGCATGCACCAAATTAATCCACGTTCACACCAAATTTTACCGTGGAGACCTCGGCGTGGATTCCAGCAGCCACACGAAATATTACAAGCATGTCTCTCTCTCCCATCCACTCACGCAGTAATAAACTCCAAATTTTACGATTTGCCTTCAAACTATATAAACGGCCAGCACAAATACTAATATTTTTGCACCTCACGCTATAGCACACTGTGGGGAGTCTGCACCTCATGCTACAGTAGACTTCGGAAATCGTTAAAGTTTTCCTCACTGTAATACACAACCTGACTATGGAAATCTAAGGTGTTTCGAACGAGCTAAACTTTCAGTACTATGCCGTCTCATCCTTCAAGAGGAGGGAACTGCGGACTTCAAGAATTTTCAACTTAGAGAAGTGGTTCTGATATCAATTTAGAAATATGCGAAACAAACACACGGTGAAGCTATGTTTACTTTTCTATTCATTAATGAAGACTGATTACATTCTTATATAGGAAATTAACCTACTTAGTCTATGACATGCAAACCATTCAGTGAAGTAGAGTTCAACTACTCTAATGACTTGTAAACTGACTCTTGTAACTAAACAACTGGCGCTTACTCCATTATTTCCAAGTATAACATGCAGGTGGTGTATGTTGTATGTGTTGAACCATGAAAACTAGTTGTTGGAGCTATGGAGATGTTGTAGAAGAAAACACGTTCTTCTTGTATGGAGAAAGGATTGGACTTTGCATGCAGATGGAACAATCATCATGCATTGGGAAATTTTTTCCACATGAATTAGGGATTCTACTCCAAGTATGGAACTAAAGTAGGGAACATTCATCTTGCTTGTATGGAGAAAGGATTGGACTTTGCATGCAGAGGGAACAATCATCATGCATTGGGAAATCTTTTCTACATGAATTAGGGATTCTACTCCAAGTATGGAACTAAAGTAGGGAACATTCATCTTGCTAGGGGAAAGGATTCCTTCATGAAATAGCCCTAATACTTCGAGTGCAGACATGAAGTAAGGAAAAGTCATCCTACACTGGGCAAGGTTTCCTACATGCAGGAGATCTTCTCCTTCGAATGCAAAATTGAAGTAGGGAAAAATCGTCTCACACAAAGACAGGATTCTTCCACGGAGAAAGGATTCTACTTGAGTGTAGAGCTGAAGTAGGAAAGAATCATCTTGCACTGGGAAAATATTTCAATTGAATGTGACTTCTATTTCAAATGCCAAATTGAGGTAGGGAACATTCATGCTAGAATGCATACAACTAAAACCATTTGGAAAGGTAGATCTTCTGGAATGATTCAGTAAAAAATGGACAATCTAATCATTAAAGGCCTCGTTAAATGCTTTTGGGGTAGGTGATAATGATACCATGCTGCTGACTAGATATGTGTATCCATGATTAGTGTATAGTCTACCAGAAGAAATATCCTTTAATCATGTCGAAAAAGTAAAAACTCATACATGAAATGAGACGATGTTGTCTTTTATCATAGTTTACAAAAGAATCTGATGCTTTGTCGTTACGGGAGTGTGTCTATCCTTTAGAAAAAACGTTGTTGAAGAGACTTACTAGAAGAATAGTTGGATTGGTGTGTCTCTATGAAAACTCCAATGAGACATCCTTGAAGATGATGCCATGGTATGCCATATAATGTATGGAAAACCTTTGCTTTATTTACTAAATGATTTTGTATAGAGTAAGATTAAACATTATTGTATCGAGATATATTTTTTACAATTCATTTTATTGTGAGGTAGATGTGTAATTCTTTTTGTTTTTAACATGAAGTTGACACACACATATATAATCTCAAAAGAATCAATATCTACCATAAATAAAATATTTTTCACTATGTCATTAATTGTTAAGACATAGTGCAAAATGATTTAGTGCATTGATTTGAGTGATAGTACACTTAAAAATGAACAAGTTGCATTTATTTAACTATTTAGTAAAGGTATCAATAATAGTATTCCAAAGGTGAGACTCAATTACATTAAAAATATAGTAATATTAAACAACATAGAATAAATTGCAAATAGAAATAAGAGAAATGTATTGACATAATAAAAAGAAAATAAAATGATTGTAATTAGAATATGAATATAGTAAACATATATATAAACATATAATAAACATATATTGTTAGGTGTAAATATATGATGACCAAATATTTTCAAAGGAAATTAATTAATGAGATATATTGTCAAACTCAGTTCTAATTAAGCCGACAGGAGTATATCTATTGTTAATGGGCACGATTAATGACCTTTTAATCTAAATTCTAATATGATGACTAACAATTGAAGATCCTGACATATTCTTAGTTGTCCTCCCAAATCAATGAATGTGATTTACTCTTCATAACTTCTTTTTATTTTTGTTTCATATTGGATGGCTGGCCGACCCACCTATTGCATGAGCATGGAATTCTCAGCCGCAAGTTAGCGGCTATGCTAGTTTTATAGACAAATGAGAGTACAATCATCATAGCTTCATAAGTCCTCACCTTCTAAATGAAAATATTTTCTCAACTTTTTTTAAATTAAAAAAAGTTTTCATCACAATAGATTTGATCCCTATCAATGCATGATGTAGTGAGTAACTAAATATGGAAATAACACCTAAACTATACAATTAAAAAAAAATCACATAACCAAAAACCATGCGATATATTGAGGGTGATGGACTGATGACTGGAACATATGTGTTGCTGGATAAGAAGGTGTTTGTAGTGTTCTGTTGTGTTGACTATAAAGACAGCTGAGACTATCCTAAAGTCCATATATAATTTAGGAACCTTCATGTCGTTTTTTTCCCATGAAGTATTTTAAGCTCATTACCACGACCCTTGATTACTATTGATGCATTAAGGGTGCGACAGGGCCAGCTACTAGGGTTGATGAAAGAGACAACTCAGAATAATACTGAGATGTTGACGTAAAAGTAATACCAAGGCGAGTAGATATGTGGAGATCAAACATAAGATGAACTGTAGTTGGCCATGAGCTGCAAACCACGAGATACAATCTGGAAGATCGAATAGTTTGAGCAACCTGCGTGCATAAGGAGAGGAATATCGATCTGTAGCCGAATGCACAGCATTGTAGTTGTACTTGTAGCATATGCTTTGAGCTTAAAATAATCCCAACCATACAATGTTTGCAGGTTGTCTTAGAAGGAACCACACGATCTAAAGAAACGAACCGGATTAGATGATGTTGGTTTGAAGTGATCTATCAAAAGGAAATACATGTTAAGATTGCACTTGGAAAATCTAAAACTCAAATCACATAACCACTGTTGGTATTTAATAAATGGCACTAAGGAGGGTGAAGATGATTCTAAGAAATTCCCAATCTAATGAGTGTATGTTTCCCTCTCTCGAGGTGCAAACACTGGAAGGACGTTGCCTATGTTGGTAGACGGAGCTAGACCATTGCTACTGTTCTATTAAAGAATAAATAACATGTACATGCTGAAGTGAAATTCTATGGGATAGGTGACAGACTGATGAGAGCTACAAATATTATGAGGGCTAAGGATTATCTCGCTAATGTTTCTAGAAAACAGATAATTGTTGAGAGTGTCATCATCAGAAATTCGAGTTGGAACATGAAGGATGCACTATAGGAGACAATTGTTGTGTGGTCTCTGCAATAGTATTGATATGAATCAACATGCCAATGGATGTTTCTGTTGTGTAAATAAAGAATCTAAGTATTAATGTTATGAAATGCCAACAAATCACTACACTGGAAACGTGTGGTGCGAAAAATCTATGGGGCTAAGAAGAAAAATGTCTAGGCTACGATATTTTGCCATGTTGAGTGGTGGATGTTATCTAGAATGGTTATGACATGCAGGTGGTGTGTGCTATATGTGTTGAGCCATGCAGACTAGTTGTTGGAGCTGTGGAGATGTTGTACAAGAAAAGTAGTTATTTTTGCACGGAGAAAGGATTCTACTTTGCGTGCAGAACTAAATTAAGGTAACAATCATCATGCATTGGGAAAGGATTTCTATACGAAGTAGGGATTCTACTTCAAGTGTGGAAATAAAGTAGAGAACATTCATCTTGCAAGGGAAAGGCTTCCTTCATGGAATTCTGATAATACTTAGAGTGCATACCTGAACTAAGAAAAAGTCAGCCTACACTAGCCAAGGTTTCCTACATGGAAGAAAGCTTCTACTTCTAGTGCAAAATTGAAGTAGGTAAAAATAATCTTACATTGAGAAAGGCTTCTTGCACGGAGCAAGGATTCTACTTTGAGTGTAGAACTGAAATAGGAAAGAATCTTCTTGCATTGGGAAAGTCTTTCAATAGAATGTGACTTCTATTTCAAATGCAAAGTTAAGGTAGGGAACATTCATGCTAGAATGCGTATAGCTAAAAAGAAAAAGCATTTGAGGTATCTACTAAATTTGGAAAGGTCGATCTTCTCACTAAAAAAATGGACAACTCAATCTTTAAAGGCCTCGTTAAAGGCTTTTGGGGTAGGTGATACTGATACCATGCAAATGGACAACTCAATCGTTAAAGGCTTTTGGGGTAGGTGATAATGATACCATGCTGATAACTAGATATGTGTAGCCATGATTAGTGTATAGTGTACATGAAGACAATCATCTCGAAAAAGTAAAAACTCATACATGAAATGAGGCGATGTTGTCTTTTATCATAGTTTACAAAAGAATCTGATGCTTTGTCGTTACTGGGGTGTGTCTATCCTTTAGAAAAAACGTTGTTGAAGAGACTTACTAGAAGAATAGTTGGATTGGTGTGTCTCTCTCAAAACTCTAGTGAGGCATCCTTGAAGATGCCATGCTTATTGGTTTTGGCATATAATTGGATTGGTGTGTCTCTCTCAAAACTCTAGTGAGGCATCCTTGAAGATGCCATGCTTATTGGTTTTGGCATATAATGTATCAAAAACCTTTGTTTTATTTACCAAATGATTTTACTAAATGATTTTCTATAGAGTATGACTAAACATTATTGTGTCTAAATGTAATTTCTACAATTCATTTTCCATGTAATTTCTACAATCTATTCAACTTTCAAAGATATGTATAATTCTTTCAGTGTTCAATATGAAATTGACACATGGCATATATATTTATTAAAAAAAATTAATGTCCATAAATAAAATATTTTGCACTATGTCATTAATTATTAACATAGTACAAAATGATTTAGTTCATTGATTTGAGTGATAGTACACTTGAAAATGAACAAGTTGCATTTGTTTAACTATTTAGTAAAAGTATCAATAATAACATTCCAAAGGTGTGACTGAATTACATTACATAAATAGTAATATCAATCAACAAAGAATAAATTTCTAATAGAAATAAGAGAAATGTATAGAAAGAAAATAAAATGATTGTAATTAGAATATGAATATAATAAACATATATTGTTAAGCATAAATATATGATGACCAAATATTCCCAAAGGAAATTAATTAATAATATATATTGCCAAACTCATTTCTAATTTTATAGGCAAATGAGAGTACAATAATCATAGCTCCATAAGTCCTCACCCTCTAAATGAAAATATTTTCTCAAAAATTTTTAATCTAAAAAAGGTTTCACCACAATGGATTTGATTCCTATCAATGCATGATATATTGAGTACCTAGATTTGGAAGGCACACCTAAGCTATACAATAAAAAAAAGAGCATATAACCAAAAACCACACGATATATTGAGGGTGATGGACTGATGACTGGAACATATGTGTTGTTGAAGAAGAAGGTGTTTATAGTGTTATGCTGTGTTGACTAGAAAGACAACTGATATACTAAAGTCCAAATAATGTAGGAACCTTCATGTCCTTTCTATCCATGAAGTATTTTAAGCTCAGTACCACAACCCTTGATTATTATTGATGCAAGGGTGCGACATGGCCAGTGGCTAGGGTTGATGAAAATAGACAACTCAGAATAATACTGAGATGTTGATGTAAAAATAATACCAATGAGAGCAGATATGTGGAAGTCAAACATCAGATGAACTGTAGTTGGTCATGATCTACAAACCAAAGAGATACAATATGGAGCCCTGAATAGTTTGAGCAACCTACATGCATAAGGAGAGGAAGATTGATCCTAGGTTGTCTTAGAAGGAATCACATCATATAAAGAAACAAACTGGATTGAAGGATGTTGGTTTGAGGTGATCTATCAATATAGATTTTGTGGTGCAGCCCTGAGTGTAAATCAAAGGGAAATACATGTTAGCGTTTCAATTAGAAAATATGAAACTCAAATCACACAACCATTAATTGTATTTAAGAGTCTGAATCCATATATAAATGCATGAAAAATCATAATAAAGTCAAATCAATAACTCACATAACACACAAGATTTATGTGGAAAAACCTTGATGATGTGTGAATGAAACATCCATGTGGAAAGGTATCGATATCTTATTCGCCTATATATTTCTTGGGATTCATATATATATATCTTGGAACCATTACATAGTTATGAGAATCCCATTTGTCACCTCTTTCACAAGCCCATACAAGAAAAACACCTATGTAGCTTCTCTAATAGTATGGTTTCGTGAACATGTCTGCATAATTTTCTACAGTATGTCCCATTTCACTTCCATCAATAACCTCTCTTACAAAATGATCTATTGTGCCATTTTGATATATTGCACGATTAGTCAAATGTACAACTCTTCGACCATCATAGAATGCCTTATCTTGTACTTGTCCAAAATCAACCAATAGATCCTTGCATTTATGTGAGACATGACATAATCCAGGTCTCCTCTTGTCCAAATCTTTTGAATCATAACCAGAGACTAATTCATCACAACCATTGTTGGTGATACTTGTGCCTCTAATATATTGAAGCACCAATTTCAAATGCTATGGATTTTCCATGTGTCCAATAACAACACCACATATATGTGAGATACCTATTCTTGAACATTTCATCAAAAACATCAACCTTCATATTCCACTAGCATATGGTACACGAGACATATAATCCTTTTTTTTCCTTACTACCAAGATATAAAATTGAAGAAATATTACAATGGAAAACTAAAGGGATATTTACCAGTTTCACAATGTTCATATTGAATCTCATCAATATATTCTCCATAGAATTATGTTGTTATAACCATATCTTATCATTTTCCCCATCCCTGTGTACTCCTATGCCCAATATTTATTTTGTTGCTTCTAGATCCTTCATTTGAAACATCTTGACCAACTGAGACTTTAACCTACTAATCTTAAACATGCTTTATCTTGCAACGAGCATTTCATAGACATATAATACTCAGAAAATGAATGTACCATTTTCCAAACTTTCAAAATAAACATAATGGTTATATTCACTTATTAAGAAATTTTGGCTCAACATGAAATGATCATTTACATATTGTACCATTGTCTGGGTACCTTTAGTCCATAAAATGATTACTTGAGTTTGAAAAAAAGAAATTGTTGTAATCTTGAACTAACCTTTATAGTTGTTCCAAATACATCACCTTGTCCAAAAACTTCATGTAAATCTATTTTTACATCTAGTTGCACTAACTCAAGATCAAGTAACACAAATAATGCTAACAAAAAATGAAGACAAACAAGCTTAAAAATTGCTGATAAAATTTCATGGGAATCACTACCTTCCAAATAACCTTCTACTATCAATCATGCTTTGTACCTTTCATCTTTTACTATGTCTGATTTTATGAGAGGATATTCATCAAACATTTGATCTCTGTTAATGATGATTCTTTAGGCAGTAGGATCCCATAATATCCCTTAACACAATCACCATAACCAACAAATATCTACATATTTGATTTGGGTCCTACTTAGAACATTGATAAGAGAATAAGAATTACAACCAAAAAAATTCTCATTTGAGTAATCACAAGATGACCTATTGATACCTCTTCTCGAATATTATAGTCTTTTGCAACTGTTCATGACCGATTTACCAGATACCACGATCACTTCTACCCACAAATGTTTCTACAACTTGGGATTACTAAATATGCCCCTTCGATCTGAGCTTCCTTACAATAATTTTGAAATTATGAAGATGTGAACCCGCCTCCATCATTTATTCTCAAACACTTATTCAATTTCCATTACTCTTTTCACCACAACCATCTACAACACATCATCCTTTCTATAGAGAAATATAGAACCGTCTTTCTAACCTAGACACCTTCAATGCTCGACCTCAAAAACCTTGATCAAATCTAGTCGGCCCAAGTGAAAATTTTCCACTCACCTCTTGGTATCTTACGATGGAGTCTCAGTGGTTCATCCTTAACATGATCATTCCCTTAACCCAATCCATCCAAGTAATCCTTCACCGCTAACCTCCAATCCCATTTACAATGGAGTATTCTAGGCCCTTTTAAATGATTCATTACATGCAACCCATGGGCTCTAAAAACACATGCTACCAAAACCATGTGCCCGAAACCATGACACTTTATCTAACTTTTCCCCTTTTTTCCATGACGAAAAATAGACCAAAATTTCATCAAAGTCAGAGTATCTAGGAATACTGCATGCTCTTCCTATCACTTAGGTCTACATCTAGACTTTAACGATGAAATTTTAAACCTAGGGTACTCATGCCTAACAAGGTATTATAGTTGTGTTCTCATTTACATTAAAATATATAAGTTTACAACTCTAAAAGTAAATATTTTTTTTTCTTTCATGATGACCCCACCATCACCACTTTTGTTGTTGCTAACAAATCTAACATTTTAAGTTTCCATAGTTTAAAACTACTTTTACCATTAATTTTTTTTAACTCGAATTCAACATTAGTCATCTTTGACATTAGTTCTCTACATATATCTTTGACATTAGTTCTCTACTTATAGATTCCCTCTCCAAATGTCAATTTTATTTTTCACTCCAAAAGTCAATTTGATTTTTGAAAAATATATATTTCCGCTCCAAATTCGTGAATATCCAAACTTCCATAAATATTTTAAATACTCCACCCATTTAAATAAGTTTTTATAAAAGCAAAATATATTCCTATTTCAAACTTTGATTTTTTTTTATATGAACCCAAAAATAAAAATGGTACCTTTACCAAATTCAAACTCTTTCATGAAGGTTTCTGCCTCCAAGAATTCTCTACTCGAACTTCATGAATTATTTTTCAGTGTCCTCCGTCATCCTCCACTTCAACAAATGAGAGAAACTTTTCAAGTTTCCTCCACGCTCAATGCACCAACGAATCCACCTTTGTTCTGAACCTCTCAGCGCAGGTTCTTCCTAGGGTTGTTTCTCTGTGCGAACAGGAGTCACGTGTTCCTTTTCCTCCAGGCCCGAACCCTTATGTGGACTAAAATAAATTAATGGCTTTCACCTTCACGGCGAACCCCCGACTCGGTCTCTCTCTCTTCTCTGAGAACGGGAAAAATGAGCACCCTTGATTTCCGGTTTCCTCCACAACTCTTCCTCTATGTGTATGCAGAGCACCCTCGACGATAAATGTGTGTGAAGAGAACCCTCAACGATAGACTTCGACTTTATCTTATTCGACCAACAACCTTGAGCTCGGAGAGACCTTTTTGACCTTCGCTCGGATACCACTTGCTGGTATTTAAGAGCCTGAATACAATTATAAATGTAGGAAAATTGACAATAAAGAGAAATCCATAACTCAGATAACACACCAGATTTATGTGATAAAACTCTAAGAGTGTGTCGAG
>JASDQU010750849.1:6964-24722 GCA_032191745.1 Picea mariana
AATTTGTGCTCTCACAGACACTGTAGTACCAAGCGCAAGTGCTCGTCATGCTCCTCCATCATCCGAGAGTAAATCAAGATATCGTCAATGAATACTTGGACGAACTTGTCCAAGTATTTGTGGAACACCCCATTCATCAAACTCATAAATACCCCTGGGGCGTTTGTCAGTCCAAACGGTAAAACAGTAAACTCGTAATGTCCAAATCTCGTCTTAAAGGCGGTCTTAGGGACATCATCATCCTTGATCTGTAACTGGTGATACCCTGATCGCAAATCGATCTTGGAGAACACCGTCGTACCCTTCATTTGATCAAACAGATCATCAATTCTCAGCAATGGATACTGATTCTTGATCATAGCCTTGTTCAGTTGACGGTAGTCAATGCAAAGCCTCCACGATCCATCCTTATTTCATATTAAAATAACAGGTGCACCCCACGGAGACACACTAGGACGTATTAGTCCCAGGTCCAACAACTACTTCAGTTACATTTTCAACTCTTGTAACTCCGGGGTCGACATCCGATAAGGCATTCTTACTATCAGTTCAGTCCCCGGTTTTAGGTCTATAGTAAACTCCAACTCCCTCTCTAGCGGCATCCCAGGTAACTCCTCTGGAAACACATCCGCAAAATCCCTCGCCACCGGAAGGTGTTCTAGACCTTCCACTACTCCCTTCTCGTTTAGTGCAAGGATCACATAAAGCTTGCACCCCTTGCACATACTCTTTCATAGTTCTAAGGAAGAGATGAATCTTAGGGAAACTCCCTGGTTCCATCCTACAATCACACGTCGTTTTCCCTCGTCATCGACCAAGCTCAATCATTTCATCTTACAGTTGAGTATCACCTCATGCGATTCCAACCAATCCATACCAATTACGACATCATAAGCTCCTAGGATCGTGACGTACAGGTTGGCCCTTGTGACAAACTCTCCCAGGTTAAGGATACAGTTCGTAACCCTTCCTCCAACCTTTTGATTGGTTCCCAAAGCCATCTCCATGAAGCTAAACTCGTCCTGTTCGATTGCCTTTACCTTAATCCTTTTAAGCGTTGCACCAGAAATGAAACTCTCGGTAGCACTAGGATCTATCAAAATACTAAGGGTCTGGTTAGTGATAGTACCTGTCGTCTCGAGCATAGTCGCCTGGTGCTCTTCCTGGCGATTATTCACCACTGCATGAATCCAATGGGCCTTGCCCATATCTCCCATGGTAGTGGGTCTGGCTAATTCGGATGCTCTGGTCCTCTCCACAGGACAGTCGCGCTGGTAGTGTGGCTCCCCACACGTCCAACACCCCTTCTTCGGCCCAGTAGTCCTGGTACCCAAAGTAGAAGATGACAGCCCACCAGCTTAGAACCCTGGTCTGTTCTGCTAAATAGGCCTAAAGCGTTGTTGCTACGGGCGACGCTGTTGTTGATGCTGTGGTCCCCGATAAGGTGTCCACTGCT
The DNA here is from genome assembly GCA_032191745.1 of Picea mariana. Lineage (NCBI taxonomy): Eukaryota > Viridiplantae > Streptophyta > Pinopsida > Pinales > Pinaceae > Picea > Picea mariana. The sequence continues at coordinate 8,421 of JASDQU010750849.1, forward strand.
GAGGCGAAAGTCACCGAGGTGTAGTGAAAGTGGATCCCCTCTGGAAGCCACGATATCCCAGCATATGTCTCGCTGGTGTCTGGTGCTACTGTGTTCCAGATGAAACCTAGCCTGTTGGTCTTGCTGGAGTCCTGGTCTGACCCCCACTGATAAGCTCCTTCTCTGTTATGAGGGCCTTCTGGATGGCATCATGCAAGGTTTGAGGCATCAAAATCCTAACCTTTGCACGTAGGCTGTCGTTAAGGCCGAACATGAACCTGTTGACCTTAAGTTTTTCAATGTTAAGGTGCGGAGCATACCAGAGCAACTCCATAAAATGGGCCTCGTACTCGGGCACCGTACGACCTCCCTGTCATAAAGCATTGAACTCATTGAGTTGTCACTCAATGAATTCCTCTGAAAGGTACCTCTCTCGGAACCATTCCTCAAATAGTTCCCAGGACACATCTTCGATGGCCATGTTTAGCTACGGTAGGAGCATCTTCCACCATAGAAGAGCGCTCCCCTTTAGTTGAAAGACCGCCATGCGGACCTTCATGTTGGAGGTATAATCACGAAATGCGAAGCACATAGCCATGTTCTCCAACCATGCATCGGCGACTGCACCATCCGGGGCACCAAAGAACTCAAGAAAATTGACCTTCTCGAGTTCGCAGTGAATGCTACCAGTACCGACCGGAGCACGCGGTGGAACCTCAGCGAGTGTCAGTGCCCTGGCCTCATCTCTGTCTAAACGGCTCATCAGTGCCTCGGACATGTGCTGAAAGGATCTCATCATTCTGACTACATCACCAACTGTTATCTGCTCCTGCTCGAGAACCTGCTCGTCTCCCTGGGGGTTAGACCCCTCAAGCGTGGATGCTACTGGAGGCGTCACGCCTGCTCCCCTAGAACCCCGTCATCTTCCTCTACGGCATCCTCTAACCATGATTACCTGCACACACACAATCAACTCGATCAGCAACAGTAAAATCAATCATGTCAACGAAAGCCATAGCGATCCCAGGTCGCAGGTTGAACCCGCTCTGATACCATATGTAACGAACCTCCTCGTTACGATGACAACCTCTTATAACAAGTGCAAATTTTTTTATTTTTGTGTGTGCACATGTGTACAAGGATAATAAATACATTCGACTCAGAGTCGCCATATGATGACAAACATGGAACATGCAACTGCAACAACAACATAACGATCTAAGACGCACATCAATCATCTGCAAGAAATGAACGACCATCAACCGACAATAAATAAGACTGACTACCCACCCATCCTACCCTGCAATGGTTAGGACCTCCAAGACACATAAGCAACGCTCAAGCCCAGGTTCCCATCGATTTTAACCATTTAAGGTCTCAGGGATGGCGATTGTTCTGAGGAACAAGGAGGTATCTAATTGCCTCATCCAATCCTAGTATAACCATCAATCCTAGAAATTCAACATCAATAATTTAGAATAAAACACTTGCTCAAGAATCAAACAAGTCAATACAGTAAGATCTAAATATCAGGAACGTCGTCCTAGTATAAAAACCAAATTAGGAAGATCAATGAACTTCAATTGAAACATAGCCATCATAATTAAAAATTGTAACCCATAGTCAATTCTCATATAACAAGGACAACTTTGCAACCTATAATTCAAATCCTTCATCACTAGGACTATAGTTTTTCCATTATTATGCAAAGTAAGTATTCCTACCTATGATATAATAAATTTATTTCTAGTGCATCGACAAATATAATCAATTAATTAAACATACCAACTATACCTAAGTTCCTATAATTCTAATTAACATGAACCAAAACTAGAGATTTGCACATATCTCCATAAGTTTAATAAATCCAATAATTATAATGATGAAAGACTCAATTATTATAGTTTATTCTTCTCATTGTTTATGTGATAAACTAAAGGAACATATTTAGCCTCTTTTGGATGGTCCTATTATATTTCGTTCCTTACAAGCTTATGATATCCCAACTTTAAGATATGTAGTGATAAGTCAAGACAATCCTCTTAAACAATTATTTTCACAAATTCCTCAGCCTATAAGAATAATAATAATAATTTATTATTATTACAAAAGGGCACTTCTTTGCTATAATATAACAATTATTATAAACTAGTACCATTTCCTAAACATAAGAGGATGTCTAACCAGTTTCTATATTGATCATACACTTCATCCACTTGAACAATAAGGTCTACTCTATGATAGTTCCTGTATATTGTCGATTCACCACTTAACATAATAGATTGATAATATTTAAAAATAGAAGAAATTATTGTTTAAACGAAAAGAAGAATGGAACATTATTAATTAATTAAAAAGAAAACCAACTTACCAACTGGTGCAAGAAAACAATACCTTAGTTGTTTCATCCATGCTATAAATCAAAATCTGTAGGCGGTAAATTCAAGTGTTACCTAAATTATAAAGATGAGGTGGTCAGAGAATCGCCCTTTTCATGCCATGTTTTAGTGATTTATTTATTATTAGACACGTAATTACATAATAGTCCAAACAATTGACTACCCTAAGGGAAAACGGTATCATCCGAAATAATTATTTAACCACAACAGGTTTTCTTTGGCATATAACCTTAATGTAACTAGTCACAGCTGGCAGGCTCTAACTAATGCCATGTCTTAGCTATTATGTTACCACCTTGCAATTTCAATAACAGTAATATGGATAAAGAATTAGTAACAAAAAGTGGGTAATGAAATTAACCTGCTTGTTAATCGACTACACATCAAGTGGCTTCGCATATAATGGTAAGAGTAATATCATATATGGACAACCAATACATAATAGTGGTGCCAATGGATTAACAGCAAAGGTTTTAATGAAGTAAATTAATGCTCCTTACAAAATTCAGTAACGTTTATATAACGCTAAATCCATGGTTTCCCAAGAACTGTCATCAATTATTGTGTCAGCCATAAAAACTTGCCATAGAAATTACCACTAGTCACGCCCTTGATAATAATTTCCCCTATCATCCATTATTACCATCAATTTCTGGAGTTGCAGCTGGCACGCCCAGAAAACACAACGCTCAAGATCGTTGTTAATAACTGAAGCAGTCGTGTCCCATCGTTTTTGAAAAGGAAAAAAATATATTGCGGACAAACAGAAAACAAAACACTGCCAAGGACTTTGTAAATATAAAGAAGGAAAAAGGGAAACGAGCGCAGCCAACTACCCAAGCATGAAACACTCGCCAGAGGTAGAATTGAAGTCGCCATACATAGGCGCGATTCAGAAGAGGTGAAGGAGTGATTCAATAGTTCATTCGTTCAACAGTTCAACAGTCAACCGTTTGCCAAGGGAGGGGTTGAACAACATTCTCAGAAATGCGACTTTACCTTCGCAGTGGCAAAAGAAAATAGTAAGAAATTTAACACAGTTTGTAGGGCAAAAATTGTATGAACTGAATAAGGGTAGCAGAGGTGAAGGGATACGAATTCAAACCATTGTTGGGCGAAAGGACAAGAGAGTAAATGGAAACGATTCATGCTAGGAATCAAGTAGCATGACATTCACTGTAAAATATATGCTTCATTGCCAATCGAAAAGTGTGCCTTCTTCAACTGAAGCGTCCATTAGAAAAGTTAAATAATGGAGGGAGTTAGAGGGTTTTACGATGCAACGGTGAAGGAAGTTTTGAAAAACAGAAACATAAGTCCCCTCAATCCTGGCAATGCCTACGACCTCATCTTGCATGGTTGTCCAGACAACGCCCGACTTCAAGAAATCAAACAATTTCTAAACAAAAATGCATTACAGTCAATTTAGAGTGATGAAGGCACAGAAATATGATTATTGAATCTATTGCTCATATTTATAGACTTCTAATCTACATTTAGCAAGTTGTTAGTCTATAAAATATTAAAGCATTAGGCCATGAAATCATCTGTTTCATATACCTGTATTGTTATGGAAATAACCGACTACTACTTCTAGAGTTCACTTTCAACCTAATCATTCAGACCCACAAATTCAGACTTATAATTTCAGACATATAAATTTAGTCAAAAAACGAGCAGGGTAGAGGATAACGCTAACAATAAGGGTGACTGTCCAAAAGAGTTAACCACAGCCACAATAATTTTAAAAAGGAAACACGACCATTCAAGAGGACATCAACAGATTTTAGGTTACGAAGGAGGTAATGCAACACCATGTTGGTTCATCTAGCAAATATATAACAAGCAGCGCTAAACTTATCCAGCGATTAGAACGTAGAATTAAAGAACTTTGCCATCATTAAAATTTCAAGGTCATGAGACTAGACATGCAGCTACCTACTCAATACACATGTAGATCCTATTCATACATCCTAACAACATGCTATCATTCAAACATGGAAGCGTACCATTTCCCTTTTGTCTGCTCCGAGTGTCATCTGCGCGCTCCGCGTCACTCCCGCTCGCCGACCGTCGAGACTACACCGATACCTCTTAGCCGATCGCTAGGGGTACTCTGCTTCCCCCTTAGCCCCCCGAGCCGCAAAGGGGCCACACACTATCCAGATGGTACGTCTAGCTCCCAGCTCACCTCGCAAGGCCGAGCTACCACTCCTCTTCAAGATGGGAAATCCCAACTCCCACAAGTAAATCAGTCAAGTCACTATTCCGGCAGCATAACGTTACGCTAACAGTCGATCCCTTCTTCCTTCTCCTCCCTCTCTTTTATAGAGTTTTAGAACTTCCATTATTTCCCTAAATCTCATTTAAGTTAACTTTTAATAAAAAACTTCTAAAAATTCTCCTTCGTACAAGTGTCATCCATCCCCCACTTTCCTCCAATATTTATTTCCTTTAACTTATTAATTGTCTTATTTCCCTCACCCACCTAGAGTTACTCCTAAAATCACTCCTAGGTGTCCCTAGATTCCCTTACAGGTTTTAAAAACTTTCCCTAAAAAGAAAATGCTAAATCGGTTCAAAATTAGAAGTTTCTTAAGTTGCAGATTCTTTACCAAGTTGGTTTCCCGCTTTTTACCATGAGTTCCCTTCTTTCCCTTTTTAAGTTACCTCCATTCCCTAGTTTCCTAAATGTTATAATTTCTCTCTCTTCCCTTTTTATTAGAGCTAAAAAAAACGGCAGTTGCAATTTAACCCCTTTTCCCTTTTATTATTAATTCAACATCTTTTTAAACTATCAAAAATTAAAAATAATTAATTTCTTCTTTATATTTTATATCCATAGCTTTTAATTAATTTCTTACTCTCTTCATTTTACCCCAAAAATTTATGAAGACCAAAATTATTACTTAAACGGTTTTTATTTTAAACTATATTATTTTATTATTTTTTTTTTTGAGATATTTTCTTAAGGGTAGACAAAATTTTACCCTTAGCGACGTTTTAGACTTAGAACTAGATTCTGGACTGGGCGACATTTAATTAGGGGAGTTGTTTTTAAAATTTCTTAATGTGTTAATTGTCTTAGGGCCATCTAGGTTCATTCCTTTATCATCATCAACGTGACATGCCCTTCAGGACACACTACGTGCTCCAAGGGTATCACCCGCCTCTTTTGTTTCTTTTGCACGACGTGCCCTTCAGGATGCACCACGTGCTCCAAGGGTGCCACTCGCCTCTTTTGTTTCTTTTGTGCGACATGCCCTTCAGGACGCACCACGTGCTCAAAGAGTGCCACTCCCCTCTTGATTGATTGGTAGACATCAATAACCCCTAGAGTCAACACTCCGCCAGGTGAACTTATTGGAGACTAAGGGCTTCTAAGGAATAAGGCCCCCGCCCTATTGCGCGCCCCTTAGAATCGTCATGAGCAACTGTCGCAGTCTACCCTCACGGCATCGTGGGTCCTCTTGAACTATGTAATCGTTAACCTACAGTTCGAGCCACAATGGGAGTGCTAGTAAGCTGTGGCAGGGCTGCTGTCCACACCTCTCAGGTAGTCGTGTGTGGCCCCTTTACTCCATATGTGAGTCTGGTTGGCAAGCTATTGTCAGCCTGCATCATCAACAAATCATGTCAGAACATATCCACATCATATCATCTAATCAGATGTACTAATATCACAGTAAGACAATCAAACCCCAATAGCACACTCCCTGACTCGATCCGGAGTCCAAGGGGTTCCATCGATGCCTCTGCATCCTCAAGGTCCCAAAACCCTGCACACTCAATAAAACCGAGTCAATAGCACCTGTCTATGTAAATGCAGTAAAACAACATGTCATTTACCCATAACACATAAATATCAAAGTCAAATGTTTTAATATCATCATAATCCGGATCACTTGCGAGCAAGTGTCCTCAAAGAATAAGTTCGCTCAGAGCGCCAGAGAGGGATGTTACAGTAACGTTACGCAAGCCAGATGTGATCCATACTCCTCCTCCGCCATCCTTTTTATAGAGTTTCTTAGTCATTAATTTTCCAAACCCTCATTAGATTATTTTTTCATTTATTTAATTAGGAAAAACCTCCCCCATACACATGTTGCTCGATCCCCTAGTTTCACCAAAAAATCAATTTATTAATTAATTAAATTTTCTTATTTCCCTCACCCACCTAAAAGCGTTCCTAAAAATGCTCATCGGTGTCCCATTATTCCCTTACAATTCTTAAATGACTTACGCCTTACTTAATTCCTAGTTGAGTTCATAAATATAAAGTTCCAAAGGCTATATTCCTTACTAAGTTACACATTCCCCTTTTTCCTGAAGTTTCCCTTTTTCTTTTAACTAAAAATCAGATTTAGCAAGTGTAGAAAAACAACCATTTACCCTTTTAATAAATTTAATCCTCCATTATAATTTTTACTATAATAATTAAAGTTTCAATTTCTTTACCCCCTTCTTGTTATATGTCTAATTATTTTTTTGTTCAGAGGTTCTAATTAGACCTAGGTTTTAAATTCACTAGGCTTGGTGACAGTTCTTAAGGAAAATTTTGTTATTAAACTTACTCATCACATCATTCATTTTAAGTTCGACCAGGTCCTAAGGAGGCATAGTTTTCTAGGCACTAGGTTTATTCACTTACCAGTTAAAATCACAACGTGCCCTTCAGGACGCCCTACGTGCTCCAAGGGTGCCACTCGCCTCTTTCTATTTTATTTGCGCGACATGCCCTTCAAGATGCACTACGTGCTCCAAGGGTGCCACTCGCCTCTTGACCGAATTTGGTAGACGTCAAACCCCTGGAGTCAATACTCCATCAGGTGATCTTGTGGGAGACTAAGGGCCTCTAAGGAATAAGGACCCTACCTTATTGCGTGCCCTTTAGAATCATCATGAGCGACTGCCATAGTCTGTCGTCATGGCATCGCGGGCCTCTCAAACTAGGTAATCATTAACCTACAGTTTGAGCCATGGAGGGAGTGCTTGTAGGTTGTGGCACGGCTGCTGCCACACCTCTCCCTCAATGTATCTCGTTGTCATGCGTGACCCCTTTACTCCAAATGTGATTCTGGTCAGCAAGTTATTGTCAGCTTGCATCCATCAACGAATCATGTCAGCAATGACAATCAACATCACAATATCTAATCATATGTACATATGTCACATCAACAACATTCAAACCCTAACAGTCCACTCCCTGACTCGATCCGGAGTCCCGAGAGATTCCTCGATACTTCGGCATCCTCAACGTCCAGAGTCCTGCACACTCAGGAGAACCCATTCAATAGCACATGTCGATGTAAACACAACAAAAATAACATATCATCAAATCCACAATGTCTCATAATCGTAATCAAAACAGCCAATAGTATAATGACCTGGATCACTTGCACGCAAGTGTCCTCAAAGAATAAGTCTACTTAGTGTGCACAAGAGCAGGATGTTACACAATAGAGAGATAATAAACAAATTAAGGAAGAGGAATATAATCCACTCTTCCTGCCAACACCACTCATACCATAATCAACTAGGCTGAGCTAATTTAGTATTTTCGAGAATCATTTCAGTAGTGTCTCATTACTTATTCAGTTTCCCCCCTCATACCATGAAGGCCATTATATATTTATAATCCATGAGAGAGGTGATACCTCACCATCTCAAACAAAATTAGATATTTAATTATTTTTTTAAATAGAATATTATGTATTATTCACCACCCCTTTGAGGTGGCATTCCCACCTTTATTTCATTGAATAATTAATTAACTTATTAATCATCACCCCAATGTGTTACTTTTATATTATTTCCTATTATTCTTTATTTTTAATTAATTCATTCATTTTTTTATTAAATAAATATTAAAGTTACGATCCCCTCAAAAGTGGGTAAATTGGAATCAAATTAATTAAAGGTTTAACTATAGGTTGGCTTATTGGGTTGCTTTACGCCTCTAAGTGGTGATGTTCTACTAGAGAATAGGATTTCCACAACCTTGTGGCATGTTTCTCTAGACTTATTTGGACTCCACGTCCTTTCCTTGTACCTATGACTCCATGCCCTAATCTATTACATAGATCCAAGACTTTGTGCCTTGATCTTCCAAATATTTAGGACTCTGAGCCCTAATATTTTTTTATCATAGATCCAAGACTCTGCGCCTTGATATTCCATGGATTTAGGACTTAGTGCCATAAACTCCATAGTTTCTCATCTATTCTACGTGAAACTCCATGTTTCACACAAGGTACTAGTTGTGAACTCATACCCATTAGATGATCATGTTGGCAAGGTCTTGTTTCCCTAGACCTGCACACATTATAAATGCATGTATTAATATCACCAATTAAAATTCATAACGAATTAACTTAATTACATTTTACCCACTTCCACAGTCATTTGACTTCTACAACCATTTATGATCTGAACAAATTCGAGAATCTATGTCGAGAAGTAACCAAGTTCCCTTCCACATCTTATTCATTACACGTTTAACCAAAATAATCATAAAAATAATGTTTCATCAGTTGGATCATAATCAACTATCTACAACAATGATGAGGATCATAATCAAACATATGTTCCTCACAAAAATATAAGCATACATAAGCATAGATGCAATCATATATGTGTGTGTGTGTGTGTGTGTGTGTGTGTTCACAAGTCAAGTGACCCTTGACCAAGTCCATAGCATATATGTATGACATACATAATCCATCAACAATCACCCTCCTTGGGTGTTACAAAATTATACTACCAGATGGGACATTACAATTTGGACTATTTTCGTTTTTGAGGATTTTAACCATATAATACATTGATGTATTAATCTTTGATCTATTTGAGCAATTGTTTAAAGGTGTTCCACTTGTGTGGAAATACCTTCTTTATGGAACAAAATTAAAGAAAAAATTATTGAATGACAAAATTGTATAATATGCAATTCAAATATTAATTAATCAATTTTGAAAAATAACACATACACATACATATTTTAAGTAAGGAGGGGTTTGATTTTTATTTAGATTTTAACAAAATGTACATCAGTAACAATATGGCCATGTGAGCAAGATGTCTTCCTCTCTTCAACCAATTGATTGGCCTTCCTAGAGGGAAACTAGGTCAACTATCAAAAATGCTAAAAAGGATATGTCTTCAAAAGCTTGTATTCTCTACAATTTGAGTGGACCTGATAGTTAAAAACATGTGTTTCCTCCCAAAAAGTCAAAAGTTCAAATTCTACATGAGCCCAAACCTCATACATCCCCTAGTACCAGAAAATTCTAAAAACACTTTTTACATATTAAATAGCATTAGAAAATTCTACTTTTATTATACAATAAAAGTCAGAAGAATTATATAAATTTTGAAAATTTTAATTTAACAAATATTAAATATTAAATTTTGATTACCACGAATTTTAATAAAAACTTAATACACCTTCATAAATTCACTTAAATATATATTACGAGATTCAAAATACAATTCATTTGTAATTATTGTTTTTTTCTGTATATGTATATTATGAGATTCAAAATACAATTTATTTGTGGTTATTGTTTTTTTCTGTATATGCATCCGTAGTCTGCTTTGAAACATTCCCACAATAAATGATATGGAACATTCGGCCAAGAAATCATACGGAACATTTCAAGATATTTATGACCAGAGACATTTTGTCTCCACAAACAAAAGCTATTTGTCTTTTAAGTCGGTAACAGGCTACTCAGAGATGGATGTAGTCTCACTGTATATGTGCATTGGTCCATAATATCGGTATGAGGTATCCTCTCACGTGCATAGATTGTAATTATATCATAGGGAAACGAGATGGTAGTGCAAGTTCGGTAACTTTCACATGCAAGTCCCACTAGGGTTTTGGAAGGCAGGGAGAGGTGTCGTTCTGTGAGTATATGAGAGGCAGGGAGATTCGACTTTAGGGACATGTGTCACCCACTACACAGAGGAGAGTGGAAAATAATTGAGACAAAAATTATGACATGGATGACGAGGTTACAGAATACTATTTGGCTTTATGAACAGTTTCAGTAAATGTACAACGTACGTTCTCTCTAATTGACAAATAATAGAGATATGAAGTCGGTGGAGAAAGCCCCCCTTGTATCAATGGTCACCGCGCAGTGTGGGGCATTTTCAAGGAAAGAACGATCGATGCCCAGTGCAGTACTTAAACTAAGGTATACGCTATTGGGTGGGATTTGCGTTCATTTGGAGAATTGAGCCCGGAAATGCACTGCTTCCTCCAATTGCAAATCAATCTTTGCCACGTTAAAAGTGTACAGAAGTGGAATTTGACACGCGTATTTGACGAGAGACAAGGTGGGGTGGGGGAATAACGTTGGAGATAAAATCTGGACGGAATCCATGGAAGAAGTATAATAGATCTTAGCCATCTGAGTTCTCGCTCAAGGCAGGCAGGAACGAACGAGCTTCAGGAGGAAGTTAAGTTACTTTGGGTAGGTTTTTGATGGCAGCATCAGTAGAGATGAATTCATTTTTGCCATGGAGCACAAAATTATCTAACTGCCCCTACCATGCAATTACGCCAGACCACACTGCCTTGAAATTTTTCTTGAACGAACCTTGGCCCAGACGAGACATACCTGGCCTTGGTCTTGCTACTATTAGGACAACTCCTGCATCTTATCGTATAGAAAAGTTGTCATTGTGCAATATGGCATTGAGTGAAAGATCTCACCAAACAGAAGCAGAAAAAAGCATGGAGAAAGAGTATCATGACAGTATTGATGAGCCTCTGCAATCAAAGTTGGCGTTTGAGTTAATGAAAATAGATGAAAACCTGAGAAAAGTGTCTGAAAAAAGAGCCAGGAAGAAGGTTGAACGATATGCATATTTGTTTGCTGCGGTTGCGTCCAGTGTCGGGATCACTTCCATGGCAGCAGGGGCAGTCTACTATCGTTTTGTTTGGCAAGTGCAGGTAATTGCATGCCTGGGTGAGGAAATATCTCTGTGTCTGTGTCTGTGTAAATTCAGATTAGTATAAAGTTCTTATGTGTAAAAGTGGGAAAGTGTTTGATATTGAAAGTTGTATTTTTGTGATCATGTTTAACCTCTTCTGATTGGGTTTCTGCCGATTGGTTTTCCTCCATCGTTAATCGTCAGAGGTGAAATTTTATTTATTAATTAAATAAGATTTTTATTTTTTAATTTATCCTGGGCTGTGCTTTTCTAGGATCTATGTTGGCCTACTCTTGAATGATATATCTATTCTTTTTTAAATATATCCATCTGTGTCCTTCATAAATTAAATTTAAAATAGACCTATGTTGGCCTAGACTCAGCCCAAATGCATATCTCTATCGTCCCAGAAGTTTTGTAGGGTTTCTTAGCATAAATAATGAATTATCTCACACTTTTGATAAGGTCTCGCAGCTTGAATGATTAATATAATTGAGGAATACTGATTGATAACAACTGGATTTCTCGATGTTGTTTTCTTCCAGGGTGGGGAGGTTCCTTTCGCAGAGATGTTTGGCACATTTTCTCTAGCTCTTGGAGCAACGGTAAGACTGAGTACATTTGAAGAAAAAGTCGAAACTTTTTTAGTGAGATAAAATTCGTTTGAAGAAAAAATAGAGTTGTTTAATCAGATATAATATACGGTTAGGTTTAGTTATCTGAATGAAAGAAATGATAAAATTCTAATGCAGGTTGGAATGGAAGCCTGGGCTCGTTGGGCACATCGAGCTCTCTGGCATTCTTCCTTATGGACTATGCACGAGGTACTTGTTTTCTTCTGTTGATCATAAATTATTACATCTGCACTCATTAGATCGAACAGTCTGTAATAATCATATTGACATGAAATGATCCATTGTTATTTTTAGGGTTTTGTATTGTATATAATTCAATCAGGTTGCTTGCCCTGTGGATTCTATTACTGTCGTTCTGTACTTACAAGCGTTCAAAAATCAATATGAACATATTCTGAAAATCGGTTCCTCATGTGGAAACTTGAACTCCCTTGGCATCTATAATTAATTGACTAAAAGTTGTTTGAATTGCTGTGTTAACATGGATTTGTGGCAGTCCCATCACAGACCAAGAGAAGGTCCCTTTGAGATGAATGACGTGTTTGCTATTATTAATGCTGTCCCGGCCATTGCCCTCTTATCTTATGGATTTTTCAACAAAGGCTTTGTTCCAGGCCTGTGCTTTGGTGCTGTAAGTTCTGATCTCAATTTCCCAAACCTATATTAAAATTCTTGGCGTTTTGTTTTTCATCATCTGTTTCTAGATTTCCTTAAAAATATATTTTTATTGCAACAGTGTTGGAGTCACAGGGAAGTTTAGAGTACACTGTAGTTTTGTGTTCAAGCAAATCAGTATCAGTTTTGTGATGGGAATGTGTGTTTTTCAGGGCCTGGGGATCACTGTATTTGGCATGGCATATATGTTTGTGCATGATGGACTCGTTCACCGTCGTTTTCCAGTGGGACCTATTGCAGATGTCCCATACCTTCAGAGGGTTGCAGCTGCACATCAGGTTTGTCAATATTCTTCCTCTGTCAACAAGAAGACACTTAGAAAATCCAGAAACTAAAGCTGACGATATACACAATTGCAGCTCCACCATGCAGACAAGTTTAATGGAGTTCCTTATGGTCTTTTCCTTGGACCAAAAGTGAGTCATGTCATTGCTGCCCAACTCCTTGTCTTTTGTGAAACAACTTTGCTTTGTTCATTGTTCTGGTGGTGATCTATAATTAATTTCTGAGTGGTCCATGCAGGAAGTCGAAATGGTGGGAGGGGTTGAAGAGCTTGACAAATTAGTGAAGGCCAGAGCTAAGACCGCCAGCTACCCTACGGACTCTGCAAACACTTCATGAATTCAACAGAATGTGGGGTCCTCTAACTTTACATCGAATCGAATCTGTTTCATTGTATGTACATCATATTGTAATCTTAGTTTTGAACTTAGGAAGTTAAGATCGACAATGGATGGCTTGTAAATGCAGCATGTCACTAGTGATTCAAAAGGTTAAGGGTGTTGTTCTACTATACCAGAATTATGGTAAACTTTTCTCATACTTCAAATTGTTGACAAATTTATCAAGAGGAAAGAAGGAAGAAGGTCTTTTCTTTGATATTTTTGTCAAATTTAAATATCAAATTTATCAACAGGAAAGGTCATTTCTTTGATATATTTTTTTTGGATTTTGTTTAAGCTATATAAAAGTTAAATACATTAGAGTGGAATATATTATAGTATATTTTTGTTAACTTAATGATCTTTATAGAAGTAGCAAGAGGAATTTGACTCGACTCCATAACCCCACTCAACTACTAAAGCTAACTCAATGTTTCAACCACTAAAGTTAAATCAATATTTCTTACATAATTGTAACCATATTTTATCCTTGGCTTATATGCCACATATTCCCTATTAGAATGTTAATTTTGGCTTTTTTCTACTTTGACTTTAGTTTCTTATTATTTTTAACAAAATGGTTTTTTTAGAGTACGCCCTCAAATTTGATGTGAGTGTGAATATACATTGATTGTTATTTTAATATTGTAGATGGTTTGAAATAAAAAAAATTATTTAATCAAGTTAGGTTAAATTAACATAATAATGGACAAAAACAAGTTAGGTTAAATTAACAAAATAATTGACAAAATAAATTAGGCTAGAATAATACAAGAATATAGATACACTTTCAACTATTTAAATATTGGTGAATAAAATTTCATTAAAAATATATCAATTTAATTTAATAATTAAATATTATCTATGAAATTAATAAAAATAAATATAAAATTACATAATGTAATTAATAATTTAATTTATAAGATAATATAAATTGAACAATTTTAACTAAATAAATATTAATTAATATATATCCACTTCTTTAATATTTTATTAAATTAATATATATATATTTTTAAATATTATTAATATACCACTAATGGGGTAAGAGTTGGTCAACATGCATCAAGTCGAGTTAATGCACTTAGTCGTCGTCTTCCCTCCTTTATTTAGCCGGATGCAGAGAATTAGTTAATGCACTTAGTCGTCGCCTTCCCTCCTTTATTTAGCCGGATGCAGAGCATTAGAGCGACCATGGCAGAGGTTAGCCTCTGCAACGTGGGAAATTTAATGCATTGTTTGATCTGAGTGTGCGCATATCACAAGTATGGTACGAGGATGTTGAAGTGCATCCATTCAGATATAATGGTGATTTCCATCACTGGTTTGGGAAACTTTTTGGAGGTAAGTCTTAGCATTTGGCATTTTCAGTTTGCTAGATCTCTGTGGGTGATCTCCTTCTCCCTCTTTGGTTTCCCTCTGGCTTGTAGCTCTCTGATTTTCTTTCCCCTTCACCCCTTTGATCTCTTTGCAACCTCAATGTCGCGTGAGAGGGGGAATCCAAAATGTGGCCTTGCTTATTATAGTTTCATGGCTCATCAATGTCGTTGGGGGCCTTCTTCATCTCCAATTCCACCTCCCTCCACAGACCCTTCCCTTGTTGGTTTTCCCTCTGTAGATTCTCCCCACACAGATCAAAATTGGAGACGGGATGATAGCATACCGGTTTTCATTGAAGAAGAGTTCCCTTTGGTGACCCCCAATCTCCTCCAGCCTCCCATTTGATCGTTGACACAGACTTACAACCCTCTCATCTCAATTCCCTGCGAGAGGAGGGTGTTTCCCCCAACCTAGGTGTGGGGGGTGTCCAATAACGAAAGAGAATCCTCATCCTTTGTATGTTGATGCAGTTCAGGGAGATGCTTGCCCAAAATTCAGGCATAGCCCTAGTGCAGACATAGTGGTCGCAACGCCCCACCAATGCAGCTTCTCGAAGGATCAATTGCAGTTGATCTTCGACCTGAGGAAGGATTTTGTTGACCAGCTCTTTCGTGAGACCATCCTTTGTCGCAGGTTGGATTCCTTCTTCGACTCTCTTTCAAGCGAGCCTACCAAAAGCAAGTGCCTGACTTGTTGTCAGTCGTACGCATTCACTCTAGTTTGGCCTCACCCCTCAAACAGAAATGGACATCTAGGTTCTTCGAGTGCTTAAGTTATCTCTTGCCATGTCTTTTGTTCATTTTGGTCATAGTTACAGTTTTAGAAAACCAATGGCTAGTGTATAGATTTTGTAACAACCCTAGTTAAGTGATTGCTTAAGGTATATCAAGTATAATTAATTAAATAATTAATTGTCCTAATATATTTTAGTTAAACAATGATTATTTATTAATAATATTAATTAATTGATTAATTGTTTATTAATTGTTTATATCTCTTGATTAATTAATTAACTAATTAACACATTAAAGGTTGGGTAATAAATTAAGAGCTTAATAATTTTTATTTATTTATTATAAAACTTTATGTACGCAGGGGGATGAAGCATTGAGTGGAGGGATAAGGTGGGTGGCATTAAAGGAGGGTAGGAGTCGGTGAATGGGAGGAGGATATGACCGGGAAAAGACCTTCGAGAGATTATTAAGAAAATTTGGGTGAGGAGCATTATTGCGGAGGAGAACTATATTTTTTGTTGGATATTTTTCTGGTTTTGGAGTTTGGGAGGACTGTTATAGGGGTGCACCAGGTTGTTGGGAGTTTTGGGCTCAGGGGCCAGGAATCCTCACAGAATCCTAGAGCTAGGGAGCCGGACAGGCTCTGTTCCTAGCTGGCAAGGAGGAAGATTTGGTTTTGGGCAGAGCAGTAGAGACGACAACCAGAGATCGGGAATTTAGTATCAGACCGAGGTATTTTATTTATGTATTTTCATGATTATGTGGTGTTATGTGGTTGTTACGTAAGCTTATTTTCATGTTGTTAATAAGTTTAATTTATGTTGAAAAATAAATGATTATACGTTGATGAATTGAATGGTACAGGATATAATTTCTTCATTCTTTAATTTTA
>JASDQU010750849.1:49996-60510 GCA_032191745.1 Picea mariana
CTCAAAACTTCTGTGATCTACAATTCCATCGCAGACTCCTTGAACTCACAAGCTTCACTCTACCACAGTTCACAAATGTTTCAAAGTACCTGTCACTGACTTCCATCCCCACTAACTTCCTATCCTTCCTAGTATACATTAGTTATGCTCTTACTAGTGACAACTGAACACACTGGTATGAAATAGTTGGCATCCGACCCTCCGCAATATACAAATTGACTACTGGATTCTGACATCATCCCCTCTTCCATTTTACAGATTATGCATTCAAATATTCTGAGCAACACAATTTGACTGTTGGGGCCTCACGTCTTCTAGGGAGACCTTGTCACCCTATTTTGGATCCTCATGTTGACGGGTTCATGAAATCTCCAATTCTTAGTCATTGTTTTGGGTTGGCACTTTCGAACTCTGCTGCTTCTTGTTACGTGATATACATCTTGCACTCAAAAAATTTTGTGATCTATAATTCCACCATGGAATCCTTAGCCCTTTTTCCCTTTTCTTCTTCCCTTGTATTATCGTTTTCTGGTTATATACTTAGTCTCATTTCTATGGTCATGGGTTCTAGCATTAGCGGGCTGACATATCTTCATCTCCATCTATATTCTCGCATGACAAATACAACCGACCATTGTTCCTTTCCATACTTAGCCAATTTTATGGCTGCGGTTGTCGGATTGGTGCTTTCAAACTCTGTTGCTTCTTGTTTCGTGATATACATCTTGCACTCAAAACTTTTGTGATCTACAATTCCACCATGGACTCCTCGAACTTGCAAGCTTCACTCTACCATAGTTCACAAATGTTTCAAAGTATCTGTAGTTGCCTTCCATCCCCACTAACTTCCTTTCCTTCCTAATATACATTATTTATGCTCTTACTAGTAACAACTGAACACACGAGTACGCAACAGTTGGCATCCAGCCCTCTGCAATATACAAATTGACTACTGGATTCTGACATCGTCCCCTCTTCCATGTTACAAATTATGCATTAAAATGTTCTGAGCGATACAATTTGACCGTCGGGGCCTCACGTCTTTTGGGGAGACCTTGTCACCCTATTTTGGATCCTAGTGTTGACAGGTTCACGAAATCTCCAATTCTTATTCATTGTTTCTTGTTTCAGCCATCCTCGTACTTCTTTCCAAATATGCAACACCAAAGGTTTAATACTAAAACACCATCATGCAACAACTGTAAGGATCATCATTAATAAGTTGAAGTCTTGAGGACTAACCATCCCTACAGAACTTTTCAAGAAACATGCAAAGAAGATCTTTCTAGGTAAATTTTCAATATATTAGCGAAAACAAGTCCAGGCCAGTGTTTCCCTATTCCATACTTGGACACTTTTTCGATTGCGGGTTCCCAGATTGATGGCCTCAAAATTGTGTTTGGAATATTCCGCAACTTGCAAACAGTGCCCGGAGTTCCGCGATATACAATTTGTCCCCTGGAATGCCCCATCACGAGCCCAGTCGTCCGTCGTTCCTTTCAATACTTAGCCCCAAGTTGGCTATATTTACTTGACATTGTACATTTACTGTGTATCCCTATTTCATACTTAGACATTTTTTCGATTGTGGGTTCCTAGGTTGGCGGGCTCAGGATTGTGTTTCCAATGTTCCATGACTAGAAAGCAGTACCTGGAGTTCCGTGATATATAGTTTGTCCACAGGAAAGAATCATCATTCCCGAGAGAAACAATTTGACCCTCGGGCCCTCACCTCTACTGGATGTATCTTGTAGCCCTATTTCGAAGCGTCACCAACCACTTTCGATAATTAGCCATTCCTTACTTGTTGTTTTGTGTCCTCGCCACCTTCCTACTTCTCTTTGGAAATGCAATTGGTAAGCTTTAATGCTAGAACTTCGTTGTGCATGAACCTTAAACATGTCATTAATGACCATCCTCTCTTCTGTGGTACACATTTTTCATTCAAGTCCCAAAACATACAATTTGACCTTCGAGAAGTCATGTCTCCTCGGGAATCATTGTCGCCCTGATTCTGAGGCTCGTCCAATAGTTTTCCATACTTTCCCATTTCATGGAATCTCTTTCGCGGTTCCTCGAGTTGGTAGGTTCATGAAATCTCCAATTCTTAGGAATTGTTTACTATTCCCAACCAAGGTTTATTGTCGATAGTTCATCATGCAACATCTGTACTAACCGCCATTAAAAAGCAAAAGCGTATATGAGACACTAAAATTTAATTAAAGCTCGACTCGTCAAATTTAAATTAATTTATCTTCTATTATTTTCTCTTTATGGGATATATATTACAAGTTTAATTATATTAGCGAAAATGAATCCGCCCAGCCGCTTCTCTATTCCATACTTAAGACACTTTTTTCGATTGTGGGTTCCCAGATAGGTGGGCTCACGTTTTCACTTCCATTGTTCCATGTCCTACAAACATTATCCAAACTTCCGCGATATACAAATTTCCCTCTGGATTGTCCTATCATACCCTCTTCGATGTTATGCGTATTGCATTCAAAAAGTTATGAGACATACAATTTGACCCTCGTGCCCTCACCTCGAACAGTTGTACCTTGTAACTCTATTTTGAAGCCCACCCAACTGCTTTCCATAATTAGACACTCCTTAACTGCTATTTCTCATCCTCGCGACCTCTGTACTTCTTTCTTAATATGAAATTAGAAACCTTTCATGCTAACATCTCACCATGCAGGAACCGTCAACATTGTCATTAATGAGTGAAACGCTCGAGGAGATCTCCCATTAATACGCATTAAACCAAGATCTGTGGAGAATTATGTTGTCCCTTCCAATTATTCATCTCAAATACGAGTCATCACATTGTCCCGTTCAAGAAATATACAATGCTTGATCGCTCATTATCGTATCTTCCATGTTCACACTTCTATGTGTGCAATTACTAGTCTTTAATGTTAACAGTGCATCATGCAACAACCGTCGAAATTGTCATTAATGAGCGAAAGTCTCGAGGAGATATCCCATTCACACGCATTGGACCAATATTTGCACAGCATTATATTATCCCTTCCAACTTTTCATTTCACTCATCATATGGAGCAAAAAAACGTTCTTGTAAACTTATGGTAGCAAGTCGACAGAAGTTTTGTGGAGATACAGTAAATATCTTCGGACATCGGGACCAGAACTTCTAGTGGTCCAGGGCATACTTTTACTATTCATCCTATTCCGCCCAGAACAAAGTGATTTGGACCTCTGGAATCTCTCAAGCAGGCTACGTCCCTAAGGTTTTTGACTGTAAGGAGGTGGTCTCTTGGTGCATCGAAAAATATATTCCAAGCCAAAGAATTATTCCACTGCGTGACCATTCTCCTATTTCTTTGTCACCTCAGGTCTTCCGCAAGATGTTAAAATTTTCAAAGCCAACATTGACATTCAGAGGACAAGACTGCAAGAAGTTCCTAGAAAAACATGGCAACGAGTTGGACATATTAGTCGAGTTCCTCGAAGACCTGACAACAATTCCTGAAGATATCACAAAGTTGCAGGTAAGTTCCTTTAGAAATCCATTCCGGGAAATTGCTTGGTTGTTTACAAGAATAACAGGGCAGGCATCCACGATAAGCATTTCCCATATAATTATTTATATTTTGAACTTCACAGTCAAGGAACAATTCATTTTCTATTGGGATAAGCTAATTTCCATTGAAATCTATTCCCAGTTGTCATGATTCAAATAATCGAATAAATTGTATATGTCATCCTACTTTATTTTCGCAATAGTGCATTGTTGTTCATTTCCAAAACTGTCTCTTTCCAAGAAAATAAACTGTGGATTCGACCCAGTAACATTTTGGTACCAGGCCCTGTAGAGGCACAAGGTCTCCCTTTTTTTATGAATTTTTTAATGACTTTGTCTCAGTTTTCAAAGATTTATTGTTAGGGAAGGATGCTCCACAGATGTCTGGCCAGGAAACCAAGTTTTTGAATAGGAAGGGCACACTTGAACAAAAGGAAAATCACAGTGTACTAATGGTCTTTGGATCCAAGGAAAATCCTATTTTCCTTCCATGCCACATCACAGACAAGATGTTTGTTGCAAAAATAACAAGCCAATACAACCACTGGTTGCATTTTTTCCATGACAAGAAAAAAAAACAGTTCATTCCTCTGCCCTGGAAATTCGAGGACTTCATGTGCAGAAACGTCAACAAGATTGACGAATTCGTAGGCCATTTCAAGAAATTGAACCTAACATATGTTGAAAGGCTAAAAGGGTTTGACCCTAATGGGATTTTTCGAGAACATTTACTAGCAGTTGGCTTTAGCAACTCTTTTATCTATAGACGCCTGACCAAAGACAGGGACAGTGACGACAAAAAACATGCTTTTGACGATTGCGATGTAGAGACATTGCAAAGCGCGAATGAATTGTACAGACAACAGGAAAAATTATCCAGTGAGAAGAGTGCCTAGTCCCCCACCAACACTCCCAAGAGCACGACATCATGGTGTTAGAGAAAGATTTGACTCACCCTATGCAATCTTGCAGAGAGGGCCTTATTCAATTTCCCTATGCAGACTTACTTTCCCTGATTGATGAATCCAGAGACAAAAATAAATATTTTTCCACTTGTACGCACCTTACAAGCTTTACAGCAAGTGTATACGCTAGCTACTCCACTACATCCCTCGTACATCGAGATTTGTGCCAGAAAATAAAAATTAAATGTCGGGTTTCCATGTCATGATAGGAGATCTCTGATCCTTGGCCTTCCATATACTGGAAACGTTCTAACTTGGCCCTTCAGTTTCATTTTGAAGGCTATAAAGAAGCCAATTATGAGCTATGGAAAGGAGAGAGAATTCAGCTTTGAGAGCAAAGTTACTCTGGAGAAATTATTACTTCATTATTGAGTTTGCATCCCTTTGTCCTTTAAGTCTGAACACAGTGTTCATCCCCCAAGATCTTCCCTTACTGATGGAGAACCTCTTTTTCTCCCTTATATAAGCTTTCCTTTGGTGGAGGATTGAAGTGGTGGAGGCCCAGTTGGAAGGAACTCGATTTCTTAGTTCTGAACCATGCCGACACGGAAGTCTGTAATGTTTCACTTTTGCTGATCATTATTAATAGAAATACTCATTTCCCATCCAATTTATATCTTGCAAATATATGTGTTATGATCCATGGGCATGTTTGTTTTGTATATTGATGGATTATGCTATCTAATGTGTTAACATGTTATATCATCACTATATGCTTGATCTGCTTGTTTGTTGAGAACTTGTTGCAGGTATAAAGCTTTGGGTCAAAGTGCTCAACGGTGGACATCATCAAACGTTTGGATGAGGTAAGCCTCTTTCTTACTCCTCTTGCACATAAGTTTATATAGCATATGCTGGAATTGAGTTGATTTCTGCAGTCATGCCTATCTGTTTTGGTTCACCCTAGACATAGAGATATTTTCCTCGTAACAATGGAGCATCGCTTCAACGACCCACCCCAGTAAGAAAGCAACCCAGAAATCTTCAAACAAAGGAGGAGATAAGAACCCTCCTCGCACAAAAATTGATAGTTCTCACAAAGTTTCACTGACAAAGAAGAGAAAAAACATTGTAGGGCAGGCAAACGAACCCGAAATTGAAAGTGAATAGATGCAACTTGAAATTGAAACTAATCACATGCACAAAGTTGGTCCGTCCACAATGGAAATAGCTGAGACCGACATTTTTGACGAAGATGAATCCTTCGTATTCCAGAGCGTTGTTTTTGACAGCCAATCCAAAAGTATTGTCATTGAAAAGAGAGATGTAACAAATAGGAAAGGAAAATCTCGCACAGAGATTAACTTTAGGAAAATGTGGTCGTCCCAAATCTTCCTATTTCACCGCGTAACCAGTAATTCTCTTGATGATTCCATTGGAGGAATTGAAGTGGAGAATTCCAGACTGAAAGACCGCGTCAAGGAATTTGAGGAGGCTTTCATTGCTACCGCAGAGTTTGTCAGTCCTTTAGAAAAAAATGTGTATGATACCACTGCAGCCAAGATAAAAGTATCCTCCACCCTCCTTGCATCGTCTAGAGCCCTTATAGATAATAACATCAAGAAAAGAATGCAGCTAGTTACTGAAGCCTGGGAAACATCACAAAATATAGCTTCCTTCCGAAAGAGGGCAAATGATTTGCTCAAACATTTGCAGGTGAATTTAAAAAATGATCAACGTTTTTGTGAATAGGTGTTGACCCCTTTTTCCAACCATGCCATCAATACCTTGGATCTGAAAAGAAGACAAGAGAATCTCCCCTTCCCCAAGTGAACCAAACAATTAAAAGCATGCTAGCAAAAGAAAGTTAAGAACCTGGAGCTCATTGTCAAATCATGTAAACAAGCCATATTAGAAAAGGAAGAATTATTCACAAACCTGATCCAAATAGACTTAGCCGGAAGTACCAACAAGGTTCAAGAGCCAAACTTAATTCTGAAATCCTTGTCAATGACCAAAGAAGACTTCAATGAATAACTTGATATTTTAAAGGGGTTGTCTTTCGAAAATTTTTACGGCATCCTTGAATATCATGTAGATGAGCTCGAGAGCTAGGTACTGGATTATTCGGCACACAATGAAGAAATTGAATAGAGTCTACATAGTATTTCAATGGATCTAAGGAAATTAGAAAATGGCCTTTTCGACATAGAAATCCAGGATGAAATCAATGTGGCCCCCATGAGAAGCTACATTGAAGAATGGTTCCAACGGAGAATGGACAACCTCATCGAGGAAGGGAAACAACCAGTTGACACGATTCCAGCAACCGTCGACAACAACAAAAAAAAACGCATCAGCTTCATAGTAAGTCTATATTGATGTCATCTTGTTTTCTTTATCAATCCAATTATTATACCTCTTTAAATAGAAAACTCTAACCAAACACTCATAACTTCTAATTTCTTCTTTTCGGGTCTTCCTCTCTACCGTTGCGCACTTCTTCTTTTTACATTCCTAGTTCTTCTACTTATTTCTTTTTATGGTCAGCGAGAGCCCCTATCCCAGTCTATATGACAAACGCATTTAAATTTCCAGAAATATGGAATAGATTCAAGAAATATGTAACAGGCATTATTAATTTTTGATAAATTTCAAAGAAAACTAATTTGAGAATGCTAAATTTTTTGTGTCCAGTAACCTTTATTGCAGGACATTATTAGTATTCTATTGTATTTGAATGTCTAATGTGTATGCTTCATAAATATGGAACTTTTAGAAATTTCAAATAAAAAGGAACCTTTGCTGCAAGACATTATTAATATTCTATTGTGTTTCAATGTTTGGAACATAAACAGAAATATGGAACAGATTTCAGAAATATTTTTTTGATAAATTTCAAAGAAAACTAATTCAGGAGACATTCAAAGACCAACATCGTAGCACTTTCTTAAATGTTAAATCTTTCTTGTACTATCAAAAAAATTGTATATGATACACACATACTTCGAAGCTATTTTTAGTGTTGTTATTTGCAAAATTTTCATGCCTAATGTATTTTACTTTTATGCCTATTCTATTGTATTTGAATTTTTAATGTGTATGCTTCAGAAATATGGAACATATTCCAGATTTTTGATAGATTTCAAAGAAAACATGAACCTTTGTTGCAACACATTATTAATATTCTATTGCATTTGAATGTTTTCAAAGAAAACTAATTTGGGAGACATTCAAAGACCAACATCATAGCACTTTTTTAAATGTTAAATCTTTCCTGTACTATCAAAAAAATTGTATATGATACACACATACTTCGAAGCTATTTTTAGTGTTGTTATCTGCAACATTTTCATGCCTAATGTATTTCATCCTCTGCATGGATACCACATGTACTTCAACTTGCTTCCCACGTGTTTGTACTCGGTCCCATCGTAGCAGTGCATTTATTCCCATTCCAACCTGATAGGGACTACGCTATCATGCAGCACTTGTTTATAACAGAGTGTATAAAGGTAAGTAAATAAAAAAGTAATTGAAAAATTTTATTTTTTATTTCATATTGTATTGTTTATGTTGTAAATGTTCCCACTTTTGATTACAATACAAATAAATCAATTCATTTTCAAAGTTTATGAATATTTCAATTTTTTCTTATAGAAAACAACATTTATAGGTGTTGAGAGACTTGTTTCATTCTTTTATGATATTATATATTTGATATTGCACCATTTTATTCATATATTTGAAAGCACATATTTTTGTATTGAATTGGTGACAAGATCTCAAACACTTTGTTATGCACTATGTTATGGATCATATTTCAGAATGTAACATTCTAAGGAAATTAATGTGTTTCTATATCATTAATGGTGATGATTTTCAAATAAATATCCATGGAATTATTGCATGATATGCACACATCGTCTTAAATAAGATCTTATTATTCATGAGCGAGAAATACTTGAAATTTGTATTTAGTATTCAAAAGCATAGATCAATAGATCAATGTACATGTTTGTATAAAATTTTAAATTATGTGTCTTCTAAGAAATGACTATTGTATCACTGAGTCACCCTAGAAGTTTGGTAAATAATACATGGGTTTCTAGATGAGTTATTTAATTTCTTTAAATAATTTATTTAAATATATATATTAGGGTAAGGGAATTTAAAATTATATGGGAGCATGGTTTTTTAATTAATGAGATAAATTTTGTGAAAAATGGTAAATTTTCTAGTAGATGAGTTATTTAATTTCCTTAAATAATTTATTTAAATATATATATTAGGGTAAGGGAATTTAAAATTATATGAGAGCATGGTTTTTTAATTAATGAGATAAATTTTGTGAAAAATGGTAAATTTTCTAGAAGGGACTATTAATAATTATAAATGGGTTCTAGGGATATAAATAAACAAGAAGAGGATATGGTAAATTTTAAAAGTGGGAATAATTTTTACAATTCCATGAATGCATGTGTTTTGAAGGGTTTTTACTATGTAACCCCTTGTGTATTGTATATGAATTTGTGTATTGTATATGAATGTATGATAATTAATAAAATTGATTAAAATAATTACATTGTTAACATGTAGTAATAAGAAAAAAAATAAACATTATTTAATTGAGATGTAAAATATCCTTGGGTTCATAAAAGATGAAAGCATTGATTTATTTATTTAAATTAAATTCCTTTTAATATTTCATGCTCACCATATTTTGAGATAATTATGAAAATGATCATGGAAGCTCTAAAGGATTCAAATCATTGCATCCTAGTAAACTAAGAACCACTTTGATAAATATATTTATAAGAATAAGGAAATAAAAAATTGATTGGGCATAAAGAGATGGTTTTGAATTCCTGAGGTTCAAGGCTCAAACATGAATGTATGCTTATTAGGAACCATTATTTCAAGTGGGTGAAATTTTTTTCTCACCATCTACTATGGTGAGAAATCAACACAAGATAATAACTCAAACATACCTTAAATTGTGTTTAAATCAGTATCTTCAAACTTGAATTGGATCTTTTCAAGAGAGATTAAATAGTAATTGTTGTTAGAATAATATTTTAGGTGAACCATATCCATTTCTTTAAGATCGACATTTTGTACCAAACTAGTGCACTCCATCATCATGAAAGAAAAATATTTGAGGACAAAGTTTCTTAACTAAATGTTATAAATATTTTTAAGTCAAAACATAGGTTACAAAAGGTTAAGCTTGGATTTATATTTGTTTAAAACTAAATTACCTAGAACATTTAGCAATAAAGAATAATAATCATTGATTACCTCACATATACACGCCTTGAGAAAAGGTCAAACTCTATATGCACATGTGTTGACCCATTAAAAAGATTGTTTTGTGTTTACATGTTCAATCATAATGGATGGTTGGTAGTGATTGTACCTTGTACTAAAACATGGTTGTGATCTCCCCACAAGGTCCTAACTTAGTTAAGGAAATGCATTGTTCCTAAAGGTATAAGGATATGAGCACTTTTTTTTCATCTGGACACAACCATGGTATATTTCAAGAATCTATGTGCACATCCTTATCAACATGGCCTATGCCCCTGTAACTCTCCTGACATCAAATAAAATTCAAACATAAGTAAAGGAAATCAAAACTTCCTCTTTTTTTGTTGTGTATGAATGGTTGCACTAAGGATGCTCCTATATCAAACTCCCTAGTATTTGAATTGTAATCATGTTACTCATAGGATAGATGTCATGACTCCAATTCACAATTTTCTGAATCAATCAACATCTACCTTAGATATCCATGTTACATTTTTATAACTTTGACCTTTCCAATGAAATAATCACTCTTTATTCTCTATGTCTTTTATAACACACTTCTCTAAAATATGTACTACATAGTTGTGATGAACATAAAAAATACATATAAATAGATATTCATAACATAGTAATTAATTAGTAAATAGTAATTATTAATAATGAAAGGACATGTCTTAAAAAGACATGTCTATTGGTTAAAGGGCACCCATGCGTGGGTATATAAACAAGCCCTCATTTTCAATTGTAATCAT
>JASDQU010750850.1:46814-59963 GCA_032191745.1 Picea mariana
TGAGAATTTGAAATTGTATGAGCCTCCTTTGATTGATGATCAAGGAAAACATGTTCAGATTCCTTCTATAGATGATTTCTCCCCAGAATATTTTACAGAACTGCATGAAGACACAATCCTTGACAGGAGAATGAGAACTTCAAAAAAGAGAAATGTGGAATATCTTCGAATTGGTCTTAAAGGCACAAATCCAAGCAAAGGCAAGTGGATTGAGGTTTGAAAGGTGAGGGAACTATACCCTCATCTTTAGATAGGCTGAAAGTAAACTTTTGGAGGTCCAAAAGCTTTCCAATGGAGAGGTGTGATCCAGGGAATCAAATTTTGCTCAAAATTCAAAGTGCTCGGAATCACTTCAAATCGAATGGGTGCATAGTCCTCATCGTCACAAACCCAATGCAACTCATTTGAGTTAAAACGGACATCGGATGAGTGAGATATCGCATTCTGTTCAAATCGTCAAACAGGTAAAAAAAAAAATGTTGACTGTACAGTCCGTACGGTTGCTGACGTGGCAGGGCCATACGATGATGTGGCAGGGTCGTACGCTAACGTGGTAGGGCTGAGTTGGTGGACAGTTGGCAATTGGACAATCGAATCATTTCTTGACACATGGCATATTTGTGGCGAATGGATTGGTGACACGTGGCCCAAGCAAGGGCTGACACATGTCACCTGGGCACTGGTTAAAATTTGTGTAGTCGGCAGGACTCGACCCCACGACCTCCGGGCAGGGTATAGCTTTGGGAAGGGTCGCCCAACCGGTGCGCCCACCATTGTTTCTTAACATATATATGGTTTTAAAAATATTTGAATTGCATTGTGTTTTGATTTGGGTGCGGTCCGGGCCAGGGCTGAGCCCCGGCCCCCGGTCACATACAGTTTACCATATAACCACCGCCGTGCACGTGCATTCAAACCCCGCGTGCTTGGACACTTGGTGTGTCACCATAAGTTTTAAAACTTGGCCCTTTTTATGTGCGGGTGCGGTCATATGGCCATATGTCCAACGGTTTGGCGGTTAGGGGCTAGGTTCCCTAATCGTCCTACAGTTTGCACGGTTTTTCGGTTATGCACCCGGTGCTAGGTTTTAGCACGAAAATGAGCACGTGAGCTAGGTTGGACACACAGAGGTGCATTTTGGTGATCTAGAGACAACAAGTTTGAAGGGGAACTTCCAGGAAGCCTATCTTCTTCGATTTTTGGCCAAATCAGGTGCCGAAAAAGCCCAGCTAGGCGTTTTTGGACGTTCTGAAGCCATTGGAGCCATATATTTGGCATTTTGAGCATTGTAAAACACATATTTTATCACTTTGATCAAATAATATAAAAGATCCATTGGAAGCTGGATCGGGAGATGTAGCCCAAGAGAGGGGTGAACTCCTTTATCATTTGTTGTGTTATGTGTTTACTGTTCACTGTTAATTGTTGCTTATTATCTGCATCTTGAATGTGTAATTTCTATAAAAATTGTGTTTGCAAATTGATCCTTTTGCATAAGAACACTTGAATTAAAACTTACAAATAATTTCAAGAATACAAGCCTTTATCATTTTCAGATCACTTCTTGTCTTTCCACACCTTTTGGAAAGTTATTCTTCCTCTATATTGATCATAAAGACATTTAGCTCTCCTTATGGTTTCTTCTATTATCTTTGGATCATCATATTGTATCTTGTAACTGATAAATGATGGAAACCCACTCAAGTACCTATGAATCTTAACTTGTTCATCCTTGATGAAAGAAACGTATTTTAGTAGCTCTAAGAACCT
The DNA here is from genome assembly GCA_032191745.1 of Picea mariana. Lineage (NCBI taxonomy): Eukaryota > Viridiplantae > Streptophyta > Pinopsida > Pinales > Pinaceae > Picea > Picea mariana. The sequence goes on from JASDQU010750850.1 coordinate 48,585, forward strand.
CCTTTCATACTCATCATAGTATCATTTGGTTAAGTACTTTTTTTTTAAATAACTTTTGAATTATTTCAAAGTAACCTTTTTTTCTCATCAATGTGTTGCACTTTCACAAACTGATCCCACCACATTAATGCTTTTCCTTTGAGCTGATATATGGAAATTATTCCTTTTGCCTGTGAAGAGTAATTATGTAACTGAAAATACTTTCGCATGTCCAACAACTAGGTCTCAACATCTTCATCCTTCTTGTGTTCACCGTCAAATGTAGGTGGTTTTATTTCATTTATTTCTCCCTGTAGCTCATCCACTCTAGACTTCTTCTTATGCTTCCTAACAGGGGATGGACTTGAACTATTGTGTGTTCTCCTAGTTGAACGCCTTGGGGAGTGATGGTGATGTCTACCAACACTTCTGGTTCTTCTCCTCTTATCATGAGACCGGAGACTCCCTGATTTTCTTGACTCAGTCTCCTTATCCATATTCTTCTTTATTTTGTCCAAACTCTGCATTAACTTGATGTTAAAGCCTTCTTGATGCTCCTTAGCTTTCATAAGTTTCTCATTATCATCTTTATAGCTTTGGACATCCTTTTGCAAACTTTTATGGTCTCCACCAAGTTCATGCTCTCTTCCTTTCCTTCTTCTCCATGCCCATTGGATTATGCTACTGCATCATCCACACCCATACCAAACATTATGTCCTCATCTTCATAATTGTAAGATCCTTGGGCATCATCCATGTCTTGGTTTACTGATCTTCCTGTTGAATTTTTCTTATGTCGAATAATGTTCTTGGTACTGCAAAATGTGTATGCAACAGGATTTGTAAGGCTACAAGAATTTAACAAATCCATCATTTTATACAACATTTTTTCCTTCGGAATTTTATCAAAACTAATTTATTTCCGATTTCTTGTGAATTTAAAAAAAAAAAATTATACATTCTTGAGTGAATACATGGACTCCGTTGTCCATGAATCCTCATGCCTAATTCTCCTGCCCCCTTCAAAACTTTGAGCAGAAAGACTATCAATGGCATTTCAAGGAAGAGAATTTTGTTAGCTCGAGCATCCTAGCTTTGATGCTTAGCCACCGTCTAATTATCTTTGAATTAGATCTCGGTCGTTAAAATTATTTCTCTATTGTTATAAGGTCTTCATTTCTTCCCTTCAAACTTTTGTGGCCTCCAAAATACACTCTCACATTATGTTCCCTTAACTTGCTCCCATTATTAGAAACTTTATTGTATTCATGGGCTCATGGGTGGTGAACTAGCGGACTCACGGCCTATGGTCATACCTTCCATGAACCCGCATGTTATACAACATTTTGTCACAGCAAGTGATACTGCCTATTCTCTGACATATAAATCATAGAACTTTGGAAGAAAATTGAGAGAACGTCTTCTTGGGAAGGATCAAATCTAAAAAAATCCCTAAATTACAAAGTTGTCACTTGTTGCTTTCTAGCAAGGTGTGACAACTTCACTTTTCACATGTTGCATCACTGGAAGGTGTGACAATGTCACCTGTTGCAGAGGTTTAATAGTGTGACAACCTTTGTATGTGGGAAAAAAGAAGAAATTATTGAAGCTTCTAGAAGAGAAACTTCGATGATGAGTTGTTTGTCGATTGGCTTGGATCTCACCAGTCTCTCCTGATTTAATGAGATCCTAACCTCCTCATGGATTCCTCTTGAATCTATAAATGGAGGCATCTTCTACAGGGAAAGGCTAATAAGTGAGGAGTAATAAAATAATGGTGAATTGAGAATAGCTCATGGTTTGTAATTAAGATTTTGTGAACTTCATTTTGGTCCTAAGAGATTTGGGCTAAAGTGTTCAAGAGATGGTGATGGAACTTATGGAGGCTACTTGGGTATTGGAACATTGAACTACTGGAAGGAGTTTGTCAACGCCAAGGCTTGGTTGTAAGTTGCTTCTTGATTTATTAATACAGTTATATTTTCCCTTTCCCATAAAGTTGGCATATCATCTTTGTTGTATTTTTCCTTGGCCATTTACATAGATTTATCGAAATATTTGTTGTATTGTTGCTTTCACTTGTTTTGTTTGATTCTTACACAGGTTTGTAGCAAAATACTTTGGGATCGAATTTGGAGCTTCAATTAATGAAAGAAAACTTTGGATAAAAAGGTATGAACTAGTTATCTACTCATATTTTGATTCTAAATCTAAGGAAAGAAATTTATAATGTTTGTTTTGTTCTAGTTTCGGGTGCCTGAACTAGGGAGATTAGTTTGTGTCCATGATCATTAATTTATCCACAACACCACCACCAACACTTAGTTTTTTTTTCCTTTTCAGAGTCACAGACTCACGGACTCATAATCTTGTAATCTTCCTTTCATAAGTTCATCCAAGAAGTCTCAACACTTAACCAGTTTTCCATCTACGCGGACTCATAGCTATCTTCATACCTTCCATGAACCCACCACCAACACTTAGCTTCTTTTTCCTTCGCAGACTCATAATATTGTAACCTTCCTTTCATAAGTTCGTCCGAGAAGTCTCAACACTTAACCATTTTTCCACTTCTTACAGTGTTTTCGTGGGACTGAAAGTTGGCCTGCCACATGGCTCCACATCACCTGCCAATTTTCATCCCATCCAACATGTACCTACCACCGTGGTAGTACACGTCTTTATTCTACCACGTCAGTTGACTCGTGGCCTCCACGTCATGCCGACAACATTGTACAGAAAAATACCAAAAAAAAAAAAACTTGATTTTACTCCGATACCACATTGTAACGTCCCCAACCACGCCACACAAAACTCTTTATTTTCTTATTACAATTCTGATACCACTTTGTAATGTCCCCATTACCAACAGCTCAACAAAATTTCTCGGATACCACTTTGTAGCATTCACAGCCACTTGTTGGGCTATGCCACTTAAATTTTTGAACTTCGATACTAAGTTAAATCATAAAAATACTCTGCAAATGCACATATTCATACAAAATAATAACAAAAAATATGCATGAGGCATACGCTGGAAAACCCATGAAAATAAATGCAAAAATATTAACGTAGCACCTAAATTAACACGCAATTAAATTACTGAAATATTCTGCATATGAACATAGTTGAGCGGAATAACAATAATATTTTATAAACACCATTATCACAAAGATTCCATAGCATAATACATATAATTATACACATGGTAAATAAAATAAGCACATAAAGACACTTTTCTCATGAAATAAACACCAACTGCATGCAGACCTTCCACATTCCTCCCAGCCTTAGACCACACCGTTCATAAACTCTCAGAAGTGGATCACCCCCGAGCTGGAGCTAAATTTCACCTAGGTAAAGGATTTCTAACTAGGATAAGGTCTCTTTGACCGTATACAACTCAGACACGGGTGTCAACTCAAACTAACATCCCATGGTCCCTCATTCCCCACATGCCTATCCCACACCAGGAAGTGTGCCCCTTCTCTGCTCAACAATCCTTCATTTTCCCCACTTCCCTTCCAAGGCTTCAACAACATGTTGGACATGAAGTCTTAGAGCCTTGTAGTTGTAGTTTAACACCTTGGGAAATCAATTCCTAGCAATTCTCTCGCCTGGAGAGAATGCTTATGAGCATGACAAATCGCTTCTTAAGTGTCCTACGGGGCTGACAACCCACTTCTTCATTATCTAACAGGCCTGACAACCTGCCTCTTCTCTTTAGCTCCGGCACTAACCAAAGTCCTAATAAGGTACAGATATGGATGTTCGTAGCATGAAAGTACAGATTACAGTCCCCTAGAGGTAGTGAGGTGCGAATGAATAATGGAAAGATTCCCCCAAAGGAACTAAATTTCCCAATTATATTTTCATGTTCCCACTTGACACTTGTCATGTTGGGAATTAGCTTGGTTCCATATGGATGCCTTCACAAGGTGATACGTTCCTCAACATAAGGACTTAGGATATATTTAAATATCAATACTTTATACTTTATACATTGTTTGGGAATATTAATAAAATATTCCTTTGGGTTTAAGCCCCCTATATTAGCCCCTTTTCCCTAGACTCTTAGCCCCCTTTTTCCCATTCCAGTGGAGTTTAGCCCCCCATACTCTTTTACATGGTTGGTCTGCAACAGTGATGTGTTTTCATTAAAACTGAGTGTGATTGCATCTTACAAAAATAGGTTTGTTGGCCTTTCAGCTTCTGACTCACCAGCCTAATAACCATATAGGCACTATGGCCTCAAAATACATTCATACAAAGGCACTGTGGCCCCAAAATATCTCGTTCATCATACTTTATGTACAATTACATTTGTATTTACAATGGGGTTCGGCCTAGGGCATTACAATATATATAATCTATTTTTAAGCTCACAACCAAGCCAGATACCAAATTGGTGTATGAAACTCCCTTGTTTGTGGGACAAGGGACCCCCTCCACATAGAAATTTAACTGCTAAATTCTACAGAGGTATACATACCCTACTCCCCTCTAGATTTGAACATGTGACCTCCAAGGAGGAAACACATGCTCTTAACCATTAGGTACACTCATATTGTATACACACACACATTAGGGATTTAGGGAAAAATGCATAGCATAAGAAGTAATTTACCTATGTAAAATTGATTTTTAAAGAAAAAGTGTTTTCCCCATGTAATTCAAAAACCAAGGGTACGTTTTGGAAAACCATGGGCAACTATGGGAAAACCATGGGAAATCAAAACCATGTGCAATATTGTAAGACCATGGGAAAATTAAAACTGAAAATAAATAAATACATAAAAACAAAAAAAATAAAAATTAATAACAACAAAAAAACAAATAAACTATACACATTATATACAAAAAAAAACTAGGAAAAATGATGCCAAGTTCTACACGAGTCAGGGTTCTGCACTTGTTAAGGTTCTAAGCCTAGGGATAAAAAATTGAAACAAAGTATATGTGCAAAGTCCAAATAATCGGGGTGTCAAGTCAGGTAGGTATGTCGATATCGAGACTGTGTGAATCTGGAGGTGACAAATGGAAAACAACCAGGGGGTAAAGGGATGACACGTTAATGTCACAAAGGGTGACTCATATGATAAAAAAGAGACTGACGCTAACCAAGCACATGGGATATGTCAATCCGGTCAAGAGGAAAATCTTAGAGGGAAATCCTGATAAGCTTTCAAGAAGAGGGAGTTCGATAGGATCAAGGAACATGCTCCCACTTAAGACCACAACGCATGAATATGGAGGTGGCAAGTGGTAAGAAAGCATTAGATGAAAATATGACAAGGGTCCACATCCAAGAAGTTCGATGGGTCCTCAAGAACCAAAATGAGAAAGGTAGATAGTATGACTTCCTAATGAGGGAGAGCCCGGTAAGGATCAAGGTTAAAGCCACGTAATACAATAAAATAAATTTTAGGCCTTGGAAGGGAAGTGAAAATAGAAAATAATGCAATGGTGAGAAAAAAAAAATATGGTTGGGATTGAGGAACGAAAAGGATTAATTCTAAATGTTGCATGTTGGCTTGAAATGGTGGAAAAGATATGAATAGAGAGAAGTTTGGTTAATAAGAAGAATATCGAGGGATTCCTGCATGCATTTCAAGGTCGAAGAGGTCATGTAAAGTTAGTGACTTTGCAACCCTACTCCTGCAACCACAAAAAGAATAAAATCAATTATGCGAGGAAGAAGATACTTGCCAGTGTATCATAAACATTACATTACTTTATTTTTCCTTCAAAAAACTTATGTATAAGTTTTGGGTTTGTTTTCAAAATAAAGAAAAAGGAAGAAGAAGTTTCTCAAAGAAAATCATCCATGATCTCGGCTCCTGTAGATAAACGTCTTAAAGTTTGTGTTTATCTAATCTCAAACTCGTGGAAATGATTAATGATCGTGTGATTTTAGCTAACAATTTCAAACTGAAGAATATGATCAACACACGAGAGATTGAGCATATAAATATGAAGACATCAGGCAGAACATGCAAGAAAGAGGATGCATAATGTATATATGTTCTTCATTTAAGTCATCCATTCAAAACGTCTTCAAAAGCAAACTCATTCAGGGCATACAATAGAACATCAAACTCTGCAATCATGTAGAATTTGCAAAATGTCCCAAAGGTAACTTGTCAATTTCATCATGCAAATGTCAACAAAGTATCATAAGTCAAAAAGCATTATGAAGACATTTGAAAGTATAAGATCAAAAAGATTAACAATCCTCCTCAAAGACAATCATCAATAAAGATCCAAACCCCCAATTCTCTTAAGGTAGGTAAAGAATAATTATCAGATTCATAGTAATAGAGGATTAAACATTAGAGTTAAAATTTTATTAGGTGCCCTTTCCTTTCGCTTCTAAAAACAAAAGTAAAGGGGGGTTGTTGTGGCCACAACAAATGGTGACACACTAGAAGAACCAATTATCTATGTCAATAGAATTATAGAGCCTTTACTTCATATTTGAATGATAAGGATAAGCTCAAAAAATTGTAGAAAAAATTTCAATAATCATGGGTACCATAATGATGTCAAATTTCTAAAATATATAACCCAAAATTTGAAGTACTTGTAATCTAACAAACCCTTTTCAAAGAGTCGATTAGTGAGGTAAATTCTTTGACTGGGTACACACTTCTGATTGCATTTGGTTTAACCATGGGTTTACACTTTCCATAACAAGCATACATCTACATAAGTGTGTTCCTCATATCTCTTTTCCTGACATTGCTTCGCTGCCAATGAACGTCCATAGGTCCGATGAAGTTTCATTGGTACCATACAATCATAGCCCCATTGCCAACAAGCATCCATAGCCCTGATAGGTTTACTTGCATTTCATGCACTATTAATAGTGCTTTCAACTTAATTTTATTTCAAAATGTGTTCACTCTTTTAGATTTTATATATAGATATGCAAATGCAAATAGGGTGTGAAGGAAGCAGGGTGATACGAGAGTTGCTTTGATTTACTGATTAGTTGTTATGCATTTAAGTTGAACCCACGGGTCTCCCCAAAAACCATCATAGTATTGGCCATATTATTAATATGAAGTGGATGGAGCTCAAAGAAAAGAGTAGATTGATACTTTCCTATACTTATAGATTATCACGGTATGCTTAGTAAGCACATGTGTTCCACCACAACTATCACTCCATACCCACAACAAATAACTTCATGAATGTTCTTTCAGATAGAGAATCCCATGCATTTCATGACTTGTAAAAAAATTCTTTAGTATGTGTTCAAAATTGGACCTACCCCTCACTCAAACTTAAAGATTAATCTTCGGGGAAAACTAAGAAGTCAAATCAGCTCAGGGAACATACCAGCATTTGAATTAAAATATGAAAACAATTTGTACAAGAAGAAAGAAAGCGTTAAAAATAAAGCCAAATAATGAAAAAGAGAACATAAATAAACTAATAGAAACCTAAAACTAAATTGTCAGTCATCAAAAGAAGAATCCAATAAAGATAAGCTTGTAATCCTAACAACATGAGACACATCATGAACACTATCATTTTAAGCATTTTTAGTGAAGACTTGGAAAGTAAACCAAGGCTGATAATTAGGCAAGAAAGGTTAACCATACGAAATAAATCCCAATAGAAAGATTCGCAGGGTAAAGATCTTAAAGGAAAAAACAAGCAAGATTACGAGAATTGATAATCCAGTGGAAAAAATTCGCAACACAATCCTTCGATCCAACTGTCACACATAATTTCTCTTTCATTTAGTGAAAAAAAAAATATTTTGGGAACCTTGTAAAATGGGTTGATGGGGATGCTCAGTCAAAACATATTTTTAAATTCATTCACATGAAACATTCTACAATCCCTTAAACCTTCAATATTCATTATCATAAGTAAGTCTTTTGCATGTTGGAAAATGCTAAATTTTTCAACACCAAAAATTACAAGTGACATCTTTCACCAAAGCATCAATTTCTCTTTGCCATAGAAGATAATTATAAACCCCAAAAATTCAAATGATTCGATCTAATGAGGCAAAGAGGAGATACTACAGTTATGGAGGTCACCAAAATAATCATGGTGGAATGAAAAGGACTCCAAATATCAATTATTTCATTAGGTGTGTTTAAGACTAGATCATAAACCAAAATGGGAATACATGAATGAGACTACATTTCAAATCCGATGTTGAGTTGGCGAAATTTTGGTTGATTAATTCTAAAAATAATTTAAAGGAATCTGAGTGGCCAAGTGTAGATTAAAACTTCCCTAAATTTCTTTCGTATAAAGAGAAAAAATCATGAGTTGTTGGTTGCACAAGCCATCTTGTAAAATGCATAACAAAAGAGAATATTAAGTTCAGCTATTAGACAGTCTGAAAAAAAACTCTTTATTAGACTAAAAAGAAAAAAAAAAGGGCCAAGATTAAAACTAATCCTAAGCAAAGCCTGCTAAGCTACACTAAACTTAAACTATATTGGTTGTCATAAAACTTATGTAAAAGCATAAGACCAGTGCACTCCTTCAAGTATTCATCTTCCATTCATTTAGTCAAATCCCACATTCTTCTCTATGAGAAATAAGCATTAAGTGTTTTCCCACAATATTCCCTTCGACGGGAGACTTAGTGTTGTTGATTGTTGTAGGATTTGGATCCCTAGAAACATCTTCTCGTTATCAGAATCAATCAAATTAGCCAAGCAGAACCATAAAAATTTAATTCCAACAATCTTCTAACGATACCTCTCTATCAACAAACATGTGTCATGCTTAAAAGATATATAAAAAAGATGATTCAAAAATCACCAACATTGCATGCCAAGGTATTTATTTCTTATTGCCATTAATGATAATAATGTGAAACATTTGTATGATTATATTCAACCTTGCGAGAGGCAAGATGAAATCACTATGGATATGGAAGCAACTAAGACATTATGATAAGGTACAAATAATCTCAGATAAAAACCTAGATTGATTGATTCCCCCATTATAAATAAAGTATATAATTATAAACCATAATTGAATTAAATGACCAAAGCATGATTTCTAATAAGTTGATGTTTGGCATTATGGATAAATCCATGAGACTGATATCCTAAAGTTTCCAAGAGTTTTACAAGCAGAGAAACTATGAATTTGAGCTTACATATCACATAGAATATTGAGAAAATGGAATGTCGATGAGTGTGACACATGTCTCTCTAGTGGATAGTTTTTTGTTCAAAAGAACTAAATATATAATTCAGAAAATAAAACCAACAAAATCAAGATCAAGAGCACTCGTTTAAGTCAAGAACGTTTTTCGTTTCACTTAAAAAGGTTTCAGTTTTCCCAAGATACGACCATTTTAGTCAGATCCGGTATAAAGCCTGAATACGCCCTTTTAAATTTTCCAGAGTTAATATTTCAATTTTCGATTTTTTATTTCCAGGTTGCTACTCTTTTTTATTTGCATATGCTCGTTTCCCCGCACCCTATGCGATCTTGGAAAATTAGAAATAGGTCGGAAAGGGTTTTCTTGTCTATGTATTCTCTTTGTCGTGCGCTCTGTGCGATCTCGATAAATTAGAAATAGAGGGGAAACTTGCATTTTTCGGGTAAGCTAACCTAGATCTAACCATTATTGTTGTTGAGAAGATAAAAAAAATTCTTGAGTGAAAAGAGTTTTTTATGAGCACACTCTCTAAGGCCATCTTCAACAACAACAACAACAACAACCCTCCTTCTAAACAATATAATATGTTTTGCAGTAGCTCACTTGGTTAAAAAGTTACTTTACTTAGTAAGAGGTCTTGAGTTCAAGTCTCTCTTTTGTTATTTTTTTTTAAAGTTCATGCATTCATTATAAAGTGCATTTCACTTAAGTTATAAAAGTGAATCACTATTAAATAACTTTAATATTTTATTTTAAGTTATTTTGCATGGAACTTTCACTAAAAAAGTAACTTCATTGTAAAAGTGATTCTCGCTTATTCTATAAAAGTGGGTCACTTTATAAGTAACTTATTTAAAAGTGATCTTATAGGAACAATTAGAAGGATCATAACCACGTGGACCAATTTCTACTTGTGACGTGGCTTTTTGGTTATTGTTTATGTCTTTTTTCAAAAGGGCATAACTTTCACATCCGAAGCCCGTTTTCAGTGTCGTTTTTTTTAAACAACCTATTATTCCAGATCTTTCCATCCAAACCATAACTTTCATATTTTCTACATATTTTAATATGACATCTCCCAATGATCCTTTTCTTACTAGTATCAACTACTTCTCATGGAAATCCCATATGGAGGATGTATAAAGAAGTAAAGGATTGTACCAGATTACCATGGGGAAAGAACTAAAACCCATTGATGATGAAAAGAAAGTCAAATGAGATAATAAGAATGATGAAGCACATGGACTGATTTATTCGAGCCCACAAGTTGGAGAATCAATTACTAACCTAAGTCCAAATGATTTTCCTTGCATTGCAGATTACTTATCTAAGTTCAAAACACTTAGACTTTTATGTATAGAATTCAAAATGGATTTACCAGAAGATCGATGCATATATGTAATTCTTGTTAGGCTTGGTAGTGCATATTATGTTTTTGTATCTACTTATTATGCCACTAGAGAAGCTCTAGGGACTGCTTATAAAAAAACCCTCTCTTGAGTCCTTTTATGATGCTCTGATTCGAGAGCAAGATAAGATTCTATAACTTTGATTGATTAGCACTACAAGTACCTCCAACACAGCCTTAGCAGTCCATCAGAAAAAAAAAATTCTAAGAATCCCAAGAAGCAACATTATTGCCACAACAACAAGCAAAACAAGGGTCTCAAACCCTCTCAGCCAGCGTCTGCTCCTAACGGTAACAAAGGAGCAAAATCTAAAAGTAAGAATACTAACAGACATTGCAACTTCTATGGGAAAGATGGTCATGATGAGTCCAAATGTTTTAAGAAGATGGCAGCTTTACAAGCAACGATGAAGAAGCACAACATCAATATCAATTCTTCTTCTTATGCTTCTCATGGACATGCACTTTCTTCTTCTAGTTTCTCCTTTAATGCAACTTCTACTTATTATTTTGACAAGTGGCCTATTTATTCTGGAGCATTTTATCATATCGCTAAGGATAAAGCCATATTTTCTGCTCTTAATGAATGTAACACCAAGAAAATATTTGTTGGTGATGATAAATATTTTAGTGTTGTAGGGTCTGGAATAGTTCATGTAGATAATGGTCATTTCAATGATGTATTGTGTGTTCCAAGTCTTTCCTACATCCTTCTATTAGTATATCAAATCACTCATTCAGGTGAAGGTAAAATTGTAGAGTTTTCACCTCACCAACTTGTAATCAAGGATCTAAAATATCCTAACCATGTTCTTGTAACTGGAATTGTTGATGATACTACCAG
>JASDQU010750851.1:25342-38038 GCA_032191745.1 Picea mariana
TTAAATGATCCCCATCCTTTCATGTACTGTGCACTAGGATCATGGTAGCTAACCTGTAAAAAATTCTTTCTAGGATCCTGCATCCATTTGTTAGTCCATACATTCTTTCTATGCATAGGAATAACATATCTTTCACTATTCTTATCAGATCTACTCATATCAAATCTTCTTTCTTCTAGTTTTCAGGCTAGGACAAAATTTATCAAACATACCTAGATCCATATTTTTGAAACAAAAATTTCTACTTATCTTACCTTTTCAATCAAAATTTCTCACTATTCTTACCTTTCTCAGAGCACAAAGCTTCAATATCTTACCTCTTTTCTTCAGATTGGATTTCTCTTCTTAGCACAGAGCTTCACAATCCAAGTAGAGTATTGTGCACCAAGGCAACAGATCTACGCACGGAGCTTTCACAGTTTTAGGTCAGACTTTCACACAGAGCTTTTTCTTCCTCAGTTCCCAGCAATCACAGTTTCAGGCTAGATATTCGCATAGAGCTTCTTCTTCTGAAGTTCCCATCAATCACAATTTCAATCCCGGCAACGGAACCATTTTTTGGCCTAGGGTTCAAAGCTACCAACAAAACCCTAACTACAGGCCCTTTTGGCAACACCTGAGAAGCAGATGATGTCTCACTCGAGGTAGAGGAAAGGGTGGTTGTGAGACTCAGATGTCTGCAACCTTAGCTAGGACACGGATCTGTGATAATAACACATTAACAGAGCACTTGGCAATTATAGTTCATCAATACTCAGTCTAGTTTACAACGCAGTTAAACCCTAATAATAGATTAGCATAGCATTCACACAAATCTAAGGGATTCAAGCACTAAGCATACCAGCAGAGATCAGATCTAGCATTCATTCACATTATTCAATGCTAAGCTATCATATCATATTCATCTATCATCTAACAGCGCACTAAGCATTAAATCACATAAACAAGAGAGTAATCATAAAGCACAAAGCATTCATAACACATGATATACATGGTTCACCCCCACCCTGGGGCTACGTCCACCAACTCTTCGTCTTCTTTATTATCTTCTGTCAATCTTCTTACATGCACAGAGCCACAAAATCCTACTCTACATAGGATAGGAGATCTGTGTGCACCTCGCCAAATCCTCCTTCCCCGAGCTAGGTTATAGTACAAAGCCTTTACTCAATCTCTAATAATCACTTGCACTTCGCCTTGCAAGTCTCACACATCATGCACAAAGCATGTACAATTATCACTTGCACTTAGCACTTAGCATCACACACTTGCTTGCCTTTACTTACATCGCATAGATTTCTATTTATACATTACAAGATATGCCTAAGCATGGGTAAACCCATGGGTCGACATCTCCATACCCATTACATAAGCCCGAAACCCAAAAAGCCCTAAAAAGGGGTCGAGATCCAGCGATCTCCATTTAGACTTGCGCTCTTCCTTTGATAGCCTATCAAAGTCCCAAAATGGTAAGAAACAACCAAGGGTCCTCAAAACTTGGTCAAGGGCCAACAAATCTTACTGATCTTTTTTATCTGCTTCTTATTCTTCTTTGATATTTCACAGGAATATCAATTGAGGATTGATACCAATTGATTTATTACCAATTTTGTTATCAATTGATCTTTGTTGAATGATACTCCTTGAACTTCTCTGCTACCTTTATTTTTCCTCTTCTACCCTTTTTTTTTTTTACAAAAATAACAAAAATTATATTTTCTTGCTCCTTTTGAGGTCATGTTCCTCCTAAGGTGATGCTCCTCTTTGTCTATTTTTCTTCTTGTTGTATTCTACAACTAACTCTACCAATAATTTTTCTTTTGATCACTAATCTATAGATAGTCAAGATTTTCCATATGTTATTTTTAAAAACTCTTGGCATGATCCTTTGATTTTATAGAAACCGATTTAAACTTCTTTTTGTATTTTCTTTCTTTGGATAACAAATTATAACAAAATTATAATTTGATAATGTTCCATATTCTTGTATAAGCACTTCCTTTTCTTGAGCTTGATTTATTTCATATTGAATTTCACATTCTTTATTAGGACTTTCACCCATCATGTTCTTATTATTAATTTCTTCATTTTCAGGTGTAATATCATCTTTCTTGCTTTCTCCTTCAGATTTTCTTCTCCATATCTCTCTATGATATATTCTGCTTTTTGGATCTTCTCTTTCTAATTGTGTTTTTGGAGATTTGTCATCGCCTTTCTTCTTCCAACTTTTATTAGGTTTTCTCACTGACTTGAATGACTTATTTAAGGATTGACTTTTTGAACTCCTCTAGCTTTGGGATTTGTGCCCAAACCTATCACAGTTGTAACATCTCATTGTATGACAAAATTTTGTTGTGTGCCCAAAAAAATTGCATCTCCAACATCTAATTGAGTTTTTGGATTTTCTTGTATATCCTTTCTCTAGTTTCTTGCAGTCCATTTCTTTATGGCCAAAGTTATGACAAGAAAAGCAATAGCCATTGAAGGTGTTTCCATTCTTGATTTTATTTTGGCTTGAGAAATCTGTCATTTGATTTTCTTCTTCATTTTTACTTCTATAGCTTCCTTCCTTAACAAAGTTCATGGCTTGTAATTGGTTTGTGATTGCACCGTTTCCTTTTGAGAAGGTTGATCCTTTCCCATGTTTGTAAATGGTGCTCCACTTGTCACTGTCTTCTTTCTTATTATATCCAAGACCAGTTTTGTCATCAAATGATCTTTGATTGTTCCAAATCATATCTAGGATAGCTAAGCTATTCTGGAAATTGACATTCTTGACTGTCTTTTCATTCAACTTTTTGATATTGACTATTTATAATTTCAACATGTGACATAATTCTTCCCTTTTGGATGATTGCATCCTATGGGATTCTTCATTTTTCTTGGCCTCCTTGAGTTAAATCTTTAGATTTGCATTAATGTATTCATTTATCTTATTAAGGTTGATCATTTTGGATTTCAACTCGTGACATGTCTCTTCCTTTTTAGTCCACTGAATCTTCAGGGCTTCTTCCACTTCCTTAGCATGTTCAAGTTGAGTCTTTAGATTAATGACTATTTATTCTGTCTCATCCAAGACTTCTTTGCATTTAATAGTTTTGTCATATGTCCTCAATTCTTCCATATCTTTTATTAGATCAAAAACTTTAGTTTTCAATATTTTGATTTCTTCCCTGTATTCTAGTTGAATCCTTTTGAGGTTGATGGCTTCTAATTCAAACATTTGGCATGATTCTTCCTTTTTAGTTATTTGGATCTTATGGGCTTCTTCCTTTTTCTTAGCTTCTTCAAATAGAGTCATTAGATCTACATTAGTACTTTCATTTATCTTTTTGAAGTTGATGTTTTCCAATTCCAAGATGTGGTAATAATTTTCTTTCCTAGTTAACTGGATCTTTAGGTCTTCTTCACTTTTTTTAGTTTCCTCGAGTTGAGTGTTTAGACTGTTAACTAATTCTTCTATTTCTCTTAGTACTTATTTTCTTTTGTTATCATGTTTTTTCAATTCTTCTATTTCCTTTATCAGGTGATCAAATTCAATCTTTAATCTTTTGATCTCTTTTTCTTTGTCTTCTAGTTGAACTCTATGTTCAAACCATTCATGGCTAGATTGATCTAACTGTTGAAGTAGAAACATTTATTTATGTTTAAGTTTCTCCAACTCTTCTAGAGTGCACATAATTGTATACTCAATATTTTCAATAGCCTCCATATGAACTTTAATATGTATACCATTTCTTGGTTCCATGTGAATCTCTTCTATTTCAATTGTAACATCAGTCTTAAGATTATGCAATTTTTCTTTAGTGATTACTGAGGTATGCCTCAATTCATTGATGAGGCTGTCTTCTTCATTTATGACTGAGGATTGAATTATATCCTTCATTTCATTTTGATTAGAAATATCTTTTTCTGTATTATGTTCTTCAATCTGATTGGAATTCTCCTTTTCTTTATCTTGTTCCTTATCTTGATAAGAATTCTCTTCTTCTTGTGCTTCATTTTGATAACGATTTTCTAGTTGGAGCCATAATTATTTAGCAGATTTGTAGTGCCTCATCTTTTCTTTGACTTGGTCTGAGAATCCATCCTGGATTGCTTTTAAGGTTACTGAATTGTTTCTCCTTGCCTCCTTTGCAGTTTTGGTTTTTCTCTTTGAGGTAGTTAAGTGACAGGGCTTACTTACTATCGAATCCCAAACTCCAGATCCTCTTGACTTCATATATCTTTTCATATTTCCCCTCCATGATGAATAATTTGTTCCATCAAATAAGGGAGCTTCATTTGTGGAGATAGCAATTTATCCACCCATTTCTTCAGAATCTACCTTCCAGTGTTTAAACTGTGTTGGAGGCACCCGCTTTGATACCAATTGTTGAAATGGACACTTGACACTGAGAGGGGGGGGTGAATCAGTGCCACAAAACTTTGGACAATTTTCCACTTTTCATAAATTAATTGAACAACATATATTTATTTCATTTTCTTAACCAATATATAAAAGAATAAATATTTTATTTATTTATTTAACTTGAATGAATACATAAGATCAATCTTTGAATATCTTCAACTTCAAGCAACTATGAGAGACCCATCTCTCTGTTACAAGACCCAACTTGTAGTTCTCATATCCAACTGATAAATGAGGAATCCAACCCTCATAACAAGTCCCATCTTGTTGATCTCATATCCAACTGAGATGTGAGGAATCCAGTCATCATACAAGACCCGGCTTGTAAACAGGCACCAACCTGGTAGAATGAACCTTCATTCAATCCATTATATATAAATATATATACTTCAACAAATTCAACTACACTTTCTTCAAACCATTCTTTCTTGTTTATATGTTCTTCCAACTGGTGTGAATTTGAATCATTGCATATCTTGATATTGAACCATTGTACCTTTTCATTTAAATGATAATATTACTTTAATTAATATTGTTTTTCCTTTTATCCTTTATTCATAATCACCATTATTTAACTCTCTTTTAATCATGACTGTGTATCGGTTCTTTTGTCCTCGTGAGTTGATCACATACATGGATCGACTCATTATATCGTTCTCTTGCTTATGTTACGCCCTCAGTTCACCAACAAATCATATTCGATATTTTTACCGATTCTCTCTATTGTTCTGGTGTTAAATCTATATCGAATTATTATACAAACCTTAAGTTGTTTATAGAAATGAAGTATGTATCAGGCACTTCCTTCAAACCATTTACATGTGACAATATGTGCAAAAACCACGGACTTATTGATTTAAGTGTTGCCTCTTCTTTTACCCTTATTTCTTTATGCCATATGACCGCAGGTGGTGACCAGGCGCTAGGCCAAGCGAGTGTTTGATCACTTATCAAGATCAATGGTCACGTTTTAATTTCCACGAAGAGATGGATGGTTCTTGTTTACTTCGGAAGTTTGGAACTCTAATGGTTCAGAGGTTTAGATCATTGTTGTTCCAATTTTCTTTGGAGTTGTTCAACTTCAAAGTGGTCAACATGGGAGTGGGTTGATCCGATGATTGGCGTGATTCCCATAACCAAATCAACGGTCAGATTTGATCCTTACATTATCCTTCCACTACTTAATCTGACGACTGGGACTTAATCAAACATTGAGATGGATGGCTATTATTTACTTTGGGACTTCGACGTTCTACGATTTCCAATCTTTGCAATCATTAAACCTTCTAGATCAAAGACGTGTGTCCATAAACTTCAACGGTTGAGAATGCTCCCGAATTAGATCAACAGTTAGCGTTAACTTCGGCCTTCGGTGCTTCGGGCAGTTGCTGGTGTTAGAAATTAGTTTCCCCTGAAGGACATACTCCCGGAGTGACGTAACTTGTTGACGTCATTGCTAACTTATCACTGGCCGAGTGGTTGCCACATGTCACTTAGATTCATGACTTACACGTATCTGAAATGCTAATGGGACGTTGACATGTGTCACCATCTGATTGCGCCATGTGTGCTTTTCGATGTGGTCTTGTTGACGTGGACTATGATGACGTGATCTCTTAATGTGTGTGCCACGTGTCTTACTTTGTGACTTCGAAGCTCCGGCCTTCGGGTGAAATTACATGTCCTAAACCCTTTTTCGTCGAAGTGGTTAGTGCCAAAGTTGACCACTATTCTGATCCAACGACCATCATGTATCACCCAGATCCGATGGTCCTCATTCACTTCGGGATTTCAAGGCTCCAACCTTCATCTTTTCTTATCCTATCCTTCCACTTTACTCGATCCAATGGTCGGTATATTATCCAAAGTATTCCTTGGATCAGACGACTCATGTCCACTTCGGGACTTTGGCCTTCGAGTAATCTTACCTGATCTGGGTTTCTTTTCTCCGGAGTAGTCAGCATCGGAGTTTATTGATGTTGATCTAACGGTTCCCCTTTTCTATTCCATATCAACGACTAATACTTAACTCTAAATGAAATCTTGATCTAATGGTTGGGAAACCATCCAAAGATCCTGCTTCAGATCTGATGGTTGAGATTTTAATCCTTCCCAACCTCTGACTTCACCTTGATCTAACGATCATGGATTGTCCCGAAATAAGAATGAATGGCTCATGTGCGTCATCTCTTTTGAGCTTTGATTAACATTCTTTCTTTTGATATGTTCATCGTTATTTCTTCTTAGCTTTTAAAAAATAGTTTGTGCATTCTTTTGTGCTCTGATCTTTAGTCGTTAACTCTCTTGATATCTTAATTCCTTGTGCTTTGTTGCTTCTTTTGTACATGGATTCTTTGCATGCTACCTCAATTAATATTTAGAGTCATGGGATCATTGTTGATCCTATCATGATCAACAGTGATCACGAATTGCTTCTGCCACAAGGTTATCTTCCTCTTCTTTTGATTATTGTACATGTTGGACTCATGTTGCCATTAATGACAACACATAATCAATAATGCCAACACCTTGAGTGTATTTCTCTCTTATTGTCTAATTCATTTATAATAAAAGGCTACATGTCTAACCTTGGTCTACACCTAAGACACAATCGACATCATACCCTCTTGCTTACACAAGAACAACCCTGTTGTCAATTCAGCTTACATCTACATGACCAACAACCTCTAAAATATTGATCTAAATATTAGCTTCTACAATATTATATTACGCCTTATTTAGAGGTTTCATAGTAGGAAAAAACTTAAAGAAAGGTTCCCAAAAGTAGTTACAGATCCACATAGATCATTAACTACAATTCCCACGAATATTGGGATTCTATTACAGTCGACTACTAGTCGGATTACCACTCAACCTCCATTCGGTTGCCACACTACCTCATGATGACCTATTGTTGGCTGATCTCTTCAACTTGGTATCGATTACTTCAAATTCAATTTTTCTTAGTCGATCACTTCAACCTTCGAATTTCACCCCTAGTCGATCCACCTCAACTAGACTTTCACTGCAAAGAATATAACAACCCAGCAACTAGAATCTACAAAAAAAAAATAATGTAAATCATATATGTGTATTAGAGATTATTATTGGCATTGTTGGTTATGTCCACAATGACAAATGTTTACAATAAAGATTCATTAGGCAAACATGGCTAAGGATGGTTCAAAATTAGCACTAAATGCTTTGTTTCACTAATTTGGATTCTTCTAAAAAGATTCACAATTTCATTAAAAATGGTTTAATTAATTAAAATCGATATTTAAAGACTAAAATTTAAAACAAGAACATATGAAATGCTCAGCAAATTGATAACAAAGTTCACCCATGTGGGATACGTCCCTAGGTGGGGTTCAAATGATTAATCGATCCATTAAGAAGGATGCAAAGTACATTATTACACCTCTTTATATCAAATAATGGCCTTCAATCTAAAAAATAAATTAAATAAATAAAATTCTTTGATGTCCTCTAGGAGGAGAATAGCACAGGTTCCTTGACCTTCAATAGCTTGTTCCTATAATAAAATGAACATAGACTTACCCATTTTTTCAATAAAGGGGCTTCCCCTCCTTATGTCATTTCCAAATCGGATGGTGTATAGCTAAGGTGTTATCCTTTTGCCAAGAATTTAGGGGTTTGAATCCCTCGAAATCCAAAGCGCTTAACCCTATGTTGCTTCACCAACATTTTCATAGCCTTGCTCATGTTGATATTGTCGTTGAAGGTTCCTTGGATGCTCCTCTTAGCATTGGTGGTTTGGTCGAGAAGAAAATTCTATATGGTTGTACAAAAAAATTGGATGCATGATACCAAGGTTTGATCTCTGCTCTTCTTCTTCGACTTATTACGAAGAAGATCCTCCATCCTATAGTATACCATGTCTTGCATATCTTGGTTGGAATGGTACGTGAAAGGTTTAAAATAGCTTTGAAATCTTGATAGCATGTAACACACCCTTTGCTCTAGATTATATGGAGAACAAAATGGAACACACATAGAAATGTAGCAGAGACTACAACAATACATTTTGACCCAACTTCTATCAATGAATAAAATAGTAGAGTATTGTAGAACACAAACTGGCTAGAATGGTGATATCTTATCTCTGAAGAGAAAGAGATGTCAGTGATGCTCATTTGTGAAAAGATGATTACAAAGAGGCCAATAAGGGACTTTTATCATGAATCCTAAAAGACCAAGAGGAAAAAACCCTAATTGTCAAAACCCTAACCCTAAAGATGAAACACCAAAAATATTGTGTACCCCAAGGCGGTTAGTCGATACATCAATTTCTCGGGGGCACAACTTTTGCATGCAATCTTCGTTTGG
Source organism: Picea mariana (assembly GCA_032191745.1). Taxonomy (NCBI): domain Eukaryota; kingdom Viridiplantae; phylum Streptophyta; class Pinopsida; order Pinales; family Pinaceae; genus Picea; species Picea mariana. Next base: position 34,104 of record JASDQU010750851.1, read on the forward strand.
GGTGCACTATAGTTCATTGGAAAGAAATATTCGAGGATTACAAATTTTGGCCGAGGCCTAGGATTGCCATGGCAAGCCATGGTGTCCCAAATTTCCAAAAAACACAGTTTAAGGCCTCAAAATGGCCACAGAATTTTGGGACTCGAAAAATTGTGGAGACTTTTCCAATAAGATAGAGAATCGTTGAGCCAATGGAAGAGGTGGGTGATCACCGATATCCACCTGGATTAGTCCCCCCTCTAGGAAGAAATGGTCTCCATTGCGCCAATTTCCCTCATCATATGGGGAAACTTCTACTAAATTTGGCTCCTAGTGAGCCACTTTCCTTGGTGAAGAAGTTGTCATGTTTTAACGACTCAGTAGACTTGTATGTTTTGTTAGCATGTGCCTTTCATTTGTGTATTCATAATTCAATGAACTATATACTGCTCAAGGCAGTCAGGGTTGAGTTTTATAGGGGCCAAGTGTTGAGATACCTTTGAGGTGTCTAGTAGAAGTCGAAAATATGGGTGAAGTATCTCCACATTAAATACTAGATGCAAGCCAAGAAATGGAGGAATACTTAATTCAAAATCATTCTCACCTACATCCTTCGTGATGGTGTAGGGACCATATAAAAGTGGGTGAAGCTTGCGATGGGGTCCTGCAAGGTGCTCTTTCTAGAAATGTAACCAGACCTTATCAACAACCTAAAACTTGTGTGGAACCCGATGTTGGTCATGTCGTTGCCTATACTTGGCATTGGATCTCTGCAACATGTCATGGACTTGTTGGTGGATTTCTTGAATCCGTACAACAAATACAATTGCCTTATTAGCCTCAGTTTGAGAATGGACATATTCTTTCTATGTGGATGCAATGGGCAGAGCTGTGTCCAATGGTTGGAACCCCAAGCACACATGAAAAGGGTTATGGCCAGTAGAGCTACGAAAGGCTCGATTATAGATATGTTGAACATAAGGGAGACTCCCATCCCATGTGTGAGGATGTTTGGAGTTGTACATTCTTAGTATATACACAATCATCTTGTTGACTACCTCCATTTGTACATTGGTTTGGGGGTGGAAGGTGTTAACTTTCTAATCCTAACACATAGGTATCTTGTTTACTAGTGATTTCCTTATTGTAAATCAGATTAGCAGCTCACAAAACAAATTATACTTGCTAGAATAATCAACTCAAATAAATAGCGGAAGCAATATTGGAAACCAAATCTCATACACAATACATAAATATAGTCTACCCTTCAAATCAACTTATCATTAGAATAATATCAAAGATTACAAGGTCTCCCTTATTGAGAAAATGGCCCACTGATTCTGTAAACCATAGCAACTCCTACATGGTTGTACGATCATGTACATTCACTTTTCCATATCTGTAGGCACTTGTAATCACTATAGCCTGCATATATATGTGTTTTCCTGCACTATATCTCACATACATACACACCCTAAATGACCTATGAAGTGTGTATATCTTTGCTCAGCTGTTGTGGCTCTGATATACCAAATCTTCTTGTGACTGTTCATTTTCTCTCTTCTCTCTGACATGTATTGATCTTTGGATGAAATTCCTTCTCCACCTATCTGAGATCTCATTGAATCACAGTCCTTCGTGATTCAATCACTTGAGAAAAAGTCCTTCTTTAATCTCCAAAATTGTCTCCTCCTTTACCCTAACCTTGATTTTATAATATTTAGTTATGACCTAACCCTAATCTCCAAAGTGATTGAAGGCTAAGATTAAATCTCATCTCACTTGAGATCGATGGCTAAGATTTAATTCACTAATGCTAAAAACTTTACCATTCATTAAATAAAACTCAACTAATTAATAAAAGAAATTTACTTTAATAGTTCCTTTAATTAAAGTAAATTACCAAAGTATAAGGCTTTGGATGACTTCCACACTTCTAAACACTTAGACATGTGTGGAATCACCTATCTGATGCTACAAACATCAACACTCCCTCTTAGCGAGGAAGGTATTTTGCGCCACTCCAAGTTTGTCCCTAAAGAACACAAACTTTCTTTTAAACAAGGGTTTGGTCATAATGTCTGCAACCTGCTCATCTATGGAAATATATTAAAGCTTAACTGCTCCCTTTTGGATCATGTCTCAGATGAAGTGATACATGATCTCAATAAGCTTGGACTTGCCATGGAATATTGGATTCTCAAAGAGTTTGATACAACTTTGATATCACAGTACATCATCGTGGGATCCAACTCTAGATCAAATAAACCTATAAGTAATTTTTGAAGCCAAGTGGATTCACAACTAGCTATATTCACTGCCATAATATCTATCTCTGCTAAAATGAGTGGTATGAAAGTGTTCTTCCCATAGAACCATGTCATCATTGTTGATCCCAAGCTAAAGCATCACCCTGAGGTGCTCTTCTTATCTACTACACTTAAGTTTGAATATCCATGTAGCCTCACTCCATCACCTCCAAGATACCTCAACCCATACTCCAGTATACCTCTCAAGTACCTAAGCACATTCTTTGTTGTTATCCAATGCACTCGCATTGGCTCCACCGTGAACCGACTCAAGGTGTTCACAACAAAACACATATTTAGCCTCGTGTTGACCAAATACATCAAGGACCATATCAGCTTCTTGTATATCCTTGGATCCACCAACTACGAATCTGAAGTGGCAACCTTCTTCAAGTTGGTAACCATAGGTGTAGCCATTGGTCTACAATCCTCCATCTTAAATCTCCTCAAGATATCTACTATGTACTTCCCTTGACCAAGGAAGATCACTTTGGATATTTTGCATACATATAACCCCAAGAAATAATGCATCAAGACAACATCCTTCATCTCGAACTTAGTAGCCAAATCTACTTTTCACCCTACTATAAGATCCTCTACACTTGCGAGAAACAAATCATCCATGTAAAGTACCAAGATGAGTGGATCAATCCCAACAAGTATGAAGTACAAGTTAGGATATGCCTCACTCTTGTTGAATCCCATTCTGCAAGTATCTGTCAATCCTGTACATGAAACTCCCTCCCATGTACCTCAAATCCTTTCCAAACTCTATCGATGTATCATCATTTGAACCTACTCACTAGTACATGATATTTACTTCCTCGATTTGATGAGAAAGCCACTGCTAATGATAGAAGGGAGAGTTTGTTATTCCAGAAACGTATCTCCAGAGGACTTACAAAGGATGGATAGCAAACTGCTGCTTAATTAATTAAGGAACTCAAAAAGGAATAATGACTTAAAATAAAGATAAATATTGCTCTTAAAAAGCAAGATCCCAAAGGGAATTAGAACAAATAGCAAGAAAATAAGTGCAAACAACAACACTGTTACCTATGGAGGATCATTGCTACTAGCAAATAATATATATATAAATCATGATTCTATTCATCGATCTATAATGCAGTTGGTTGGCTATACATACTTGGTTAGTTCTACATCATGGGATATGTACAGGAGCGGTCCATTGGTTCGCTTCAATGCTTTGGTCCATGATTTTTGTTATGCAAATGTCGTGTGTGTACAATTTGTCTTTGGTTTATGTTAAAACTAAACAACATCTTACAAGGTTATAAGGGACTAAGCATACCAAACAACTTGTCAACTACAGCAATTAGTCTTTACAATATCCTTGCAGGGATAAGTTAGCACAATCATTACTGTGTACCATGTCAGTCTATTCTGCATGGTTCAGAATATCATTTTCTTTGGAAGCAATGCAGATTTCACTCTAATTTGGCGCAATGAGTACCTTGAATCCTGGCATATAAACTGAGGAAAGCCCGTGGACATGCTTCTGGAAGCACGAGATTGGTATTGAGTGGTCATAATCGTTATAAATACCAATTAGTGGCAGTAAAATGCCATCATATAATTTTTTTATCCGAACAAAGGAAATGGTAGAGTATTGAGCAAATGGAAATA
>JASDQU010750852.1:16317-34546 GCA_032191745.1 Picea mariana
CCTAAATGACTATTAATTCACTTTGTGGGTGAATTAGGAGACATAAAGTGAACTTAGGGAACTTAACTCAAAGTGGGTTTGTGAGTGAGATTATCATGGGATGATCCCAACCTTTGATTGGAGATGAGATGGGATGATCTCATCCTTCCATATTTTAGGTTTTCTTATGGAGGTTCAAGAGGGGCGCATAGGGCAAAGAGAGGCTCATTCACTCTTATGTTCACTTGGAGAGTTTGAGAGAGAGCATTGAGGGGAGGATGGTGGCTATGGTTGAAGGAAGCTTGGCCATATCCTTTCATGGAGGTTCCATGGAGGCTTAGGCCCTCATTTATTTGTGGTTATAGTTCTTGCTTGGAGGAGGGCGCACTTGAGGAGGAGGGCGCATCTATAGCATGNAGGGTTTCTTCACCAGAGCTTCAAAGAGAAAGGGTGCTTCATTTTAGTGGATTGGACAACTTGTGAGGAGGGCGCACCATGCTAGGGCGCATCTCTACTTCTTGGACTTGTGTTGCATCTTGAGACAAGTTGTTATTGTATCAATTTCATTTGTTTCGTGTACTTTTTGTATTCCACCTTCTATTCTCCACATATATACATTTATATTCCAAATTGGTTTTCCCCGGGGGGGTTCTATCCAGGGTCATGTTGACCAAAAATACATGTGTTTATTTTCATGTATACTAGTGTTTAGAACAACTTTATTTTAGCAGTAAACATCTAGAGGTGTGTTACATATTTTATGGTATGCATGTGTTAACCTATTGGTGACTAAAACTACATGCTAGAGCACCTTAAAACCTATGTAACCGTAACGAAACAACAGTGAAGTCCATGATATGTTTGTTGATATAAAACAGCAGCAAACAAGTGTGTGACAACAAAAACTTAGAGCCATCTTGAGGTCAAAGACAGACCTAGATGGCAGCCTGTTAGGACCTGGAAAAATCTTCATGGTATCAGAGCTTGGTGGCTGATTTTTGTTGAGTTTTGGACAACATTTTGTGGACATTCCTAGACATATTTTCGGCAGATTTTGTGGACAGCCATTGACAGTGTTTAGTGGCAGCTTATTGGCATAATTTTTGTGGAGAGTTGTAGGATAGTTGGTGGACATTTGATCAGCCTATTTTCACACCTACTTGCTAAGAGTGAGGCTGATTTTTTTACGACCTTTTTTAACACCTATATTGCTAGGAGTGAGGTTGTAACTTGTTTGATTGCCTCTTTTCACACCTGTGTTGACAGGAGTGAGGCGATGTTCCTTTGCAATTGTAGCATCAGAGTGAGTGCAGTGGGTATTCATGTCAGCATCTCAGATATGTGTGGAGGATAGGCTAGCCGGAGATAGCAATTGGTCTCCTTGGAAGGCCAGGATTGTCTTTGTCTTAGAGGACCTCGAACTATGGGATATAGTTGAGGCTCTTGTTGTTGTTCCTCTTGCTACTTCTCTCGTCTTGTTAGCAGAGTTTGGGAATAGAAACAACAAGGAAAAGAGAACAATGTGTGATGTAGTGAGGCATCACATCATTCCCCACTTGACTGGTAAAGACTATGCATTTGAGATGTGGGTGTATTTATGCAAGCTTTACCAGAGCTCTAACCAGAACCGGAAGATGGTTCTATTTGATTGACTCATGGGCATTTGTATGCCCAAGAATGAGTCGGTTAATTCTTACCTTGGTCGATACACTCAAATCAAAGATGAGCTTGCATCTGTCGAAGAGATAGTGGACCCAGACTCTATGGTGACGATAGCCTTAAACAACTTCACCGAACCATGGGGTCCATTTGTTCAAGGCATTGTTGCCAGAGAGATCATGCCCACTTGGGAGACACTGTGGGATGATTTCGTCCAGTAGGAGACTAGACTTACGTCAGAGACTTTTGGACAGCAACAGACATCACAGGGTAATGAGAATCTTGCTCTTTGGACAAAGGGAAAGAAGAAGGTCGGCAAGGGGGCTCGACAGGGTCCCAAGTTTGGGGCCACGCCATAGAGAGAGAGGAGTAGTGGGAAGAAGAGGGATATGAGCAAAGTGAAGTGCTTTGTTTGTAATAATATGGGGCACTATGTTGGACAGTGTCCCAACAGGAAGAAGAAGAAGAGTGGTAAGGCAGCTACAACAGAGGAGGCAGAGTTTCAGACATTGTTTGAGAGGGAATGTGCCTTCCTCATTTGTTGCACTTCAGTTGAGACGCCACCTAGTATCTAGTATATAGACAATGGGGCTTCGAGCCACATGACTGGTGTGAGGGATAATTTGACTGATCTCATAGACACATAGGTCGGGATGGATATTTCTCTTGGTCATGACACCTTGGTCAGAGTTGTTGGGATTGGCATTGTTACCTTTCAAAGAGACGACATGCCACCTATTTCATTTCGGGGTGTTCTCTACGTCCCTGGGCTAAAAAAGAATTTGATTTCAATTTCCACCCTCCAGGATAGGGGTCTTGAGGCGTCCTTCAGAGTGACAAAGGTCCTCATACGCCCTAAGGGGTCTTGTCTCACCTCAGGGCAGGTGATTGGAGTGAGGGATGGGAAATTGTTCAGATTTCTTTTTCAACCACTACATGCATTGGCAATGATTAGCGATGGCAACAGACAATTATGTGAGTTATGGCATCGAAGGATGTCTCACCTTCATCATGGAGTTCTTGGAGGACTAAGAGAGGTTGTGACAGAAGTTCCACAGCTCAGTTCATAGCATCAAGATGTTTGCAGAGGGTGTGCACTTGGTAAGTTTACCAAGGCTTATTTTCCAGCAATGACACCAGGTCAGTTGGGGTACTGGATTTAGTACACACAGATGTGTGTGGACCCATGTCTCGGGCGACCTTGAGTGATCATGGGTACTATCTCACATGCATTGATGACTACTCAAGGAAGACCTAGATCTATTTCCTGAAGGCCAAGAGTGAGGTCTTCAAGAGGTTCCAAGAGTTCAAAGCTCTTGTGGAGAACCAAAATGGAAAGAGGATCAAGGTCTTGTAGTCAGATAATGGAGGTGAGTATTCCTCCAATCAGTTTGTAGACTTTTGTGCCCATGTTGGGATCATAAGACAAATGACCGTGCCTTACAACCCCCAGTGGAACAGGGTTTTCGAGAGGAAGAACATGGCGATCACAGGTGCAACGAGATCTATGATGCATGATCAGAGTTTGCCTCTTTACATATGGGCAGAGACGAGTGTTATTGCAGTCTACCTGCAGAACAGGAGTCCCCACGGGATTTTGGGGAAGATGACTCCTGAGGAGGCCTTCACTGGTAGGAGTCCCGATGTTGAGCACATTAGGATTTTTGGGTGCTTGACCTATTCTCATGTCCCCTTAGATAAGAGGAAAAAGCTAGACCCCACAGCCCAGCAGGGGATTCTAGTTGGATACTTAGAGGTCTCCAAAGCCTACCAAATCTACATCCCATCACTGAGGAGAGTGGTGGTGGGCAGAGATGTCATATTTGAGGAGGGTAGGTCTTTTCAGATATCTCTCGAGTCGAGAGTCAATGTTGAGGGTGATGTAGAGGCACCAATTGATGTCTCAAAGAGAGCACAGCCTCAGGTTTCTAGTACACCAGTTTCAGGGGTGACAGGGTCACCTTGCACAGCTTCAGGGTCATAGTCAGAGGGTGTTTAGACAGAGAGGGCAGAAGCTTCAGGATCTCAGAGTATTGAGACTATACCTGAGGCAGATACTCCTGGGCAGGGAGATATTACTTCTCCCTTGACTACTTTAGGGAAGAGGAAATCAAGATGGTTTCAGGAGACCCTAAAGGAAGCCAAGGAGAACGTAGGAGAGCCCAAGAGACAATTCAGAGAGAGTAAATATCCAGTGAGAGTTGGATCCTATTTTGATTTAGTGATGAGTATCTCATATACTGAGCCACAGACATTTTCACAGGCAGTAGACCAACAGGTTTGGAGAGAGGCCATGCTGGAGGAGTATGACTCCATTATGTGCAACGATGTTTGGGAGGTGGTTCTGAGGCCAATGGGGAAGTCAGTTGTGACTTCTAGGTGGTTGTACAAAACCAGGTATTTTGCAGATGGAAGCATAGAGAAACACAAGGCCCGATTTGTGGCACGAGGATTCTCTCAGATAGAGGGAGTCGATTATGATGAGACATTCGCACCAGTTGCGAAATACACCTCGATCAAAAGTATTATTTCCATAGCGGTGGAGATGGGTTGGAGGATACATTAGATGGATTTAAATACCACATTTCTAAATGGATTTATAGAGGAGGAGGTGTACATTGACCAGCCACAGGGGTTTGAGGTGAGTGATATGGAGTCTCACATGTGCCTTTTGAGAAAGGCACTATATGGTTTGAAGCAAGCTTCCAGAGCTTGGTATTCATGTATTGACTCATACTTGCTTCAGATGGGTTTCGAGAAGAGCGATGTTGATCGTAACCTCTATTACATCATTAGAGGTGAGGGCACGCTCATTCTCATTCTGTATGTGGATGACTTGTTCATCACAGGCGTAGAGGATCTCATAGTTGAGTGCAAGATGGGACTTGTATTAGAGTTTGAGATGAGTGACATCGGGTTGATGCACTATTTTATGGGTATGGAGGTATGGCAAGAGGAGAGTGTTGCAGATATTCTGAGCAGATTTTAGATGGAGGAATGCAGACCTATGTCGACACCCATGGTCACCAACTGGAAGAAGCTTAGTGCTTCAGATTCCGAGTTGGTGGATACTACAATTTATAGATAGTTGATCGGTTCACTTATGTATCTGGTCAACACTAGACCAAATATTTGTTTTGTTGTGAACACTCTCATCTAGTATATGGTAGAGTCGAGGACTGTTCACTGGATTGGGAAAAAACATGTGTTGAGGTACATTGTTGGGTTAATTGATTATGGCTTGGACTATATCATAGGTGATGGGGTCATTTTGATTGGCTACATAGACTCAGACTAGGCAGGATGTGCTACTGACAGGAAAAGCACCTCAGGGTGTTGTTTTGGTTTGGGGTCGAGACTTGTTTCTTGGTTCAGCCGAAAACAGAAGTCAGTTTCTTTGAGTTCCACCGAGGCAGAGTACATGGCATCCAGTCAGGCCAGTTGTGAGGTTGTTTGGCTTCGTAATATGCTCGTAGGATTATTTGGTAAGGAGTTGCCTCCAACCTTCATACATTGCGATAATCAGAGTTGTATCAAACTCTCTGAGAATCCTGTTTTCCATGATCGGTCGAAGCATATTGAGATCAGATATCACTTCATCAGAGATTCGGTTCAGAGAGGGTCAGTACAGTTACAGTATATACCGATTGACGAGCAAATTGCAAATATTCTCACCAAGGCCTTGCTGAGGGGTAAACATGTCTACTTTAGAGACAAGATGAGCTTGGTGAGAAACACTTTCCTCGGTAAGAGGGAGTGTTGAGATTCATGTACCTTGGGAAGTGGTCCCCTTGTGTTTTTTAGACTATAAACACAAGTGGGAAGTATTATGTACTATGCACCATGTACTTTATGTTTAATTTCACTTTGACTTAAGAGATTTAAGTCAAAAGTGAAATTTGGTCATTTTAGCCTAAATGACTATTAATTCACTTTGTGGGTGAATTAGGAGACATAAAGTGAACTTAGGGAAATTAACCCAAAGTGAGTTTGTGAGTGATATTATTATGGGATGATCTCAACCTTTTATTAGAGATGAGATGGTATGATCTTATCCTTCCATATTTAAGGTTTCCTTATGGAGGTTCAAGAGGGGCGCATAGGGCAAAGAGAGGCCCATTCACTCTTATGTTCACTTGGATAGTTTGAGAGAGATTATTGAGGAGAGGATGGTAGCTATGGTTGAGGGAAGCTTGGGCACATCCTTTCATGGAGGTTTCATGGAGGCTTAGGCCCTCATTTATTTGTGGTTATAGTTCTTGCTTCGTGGAGGGCGCATCTATAGCAGGGAGGACTTGCAGTGGTCAGTTTGCTTTGAGGTCATATTCAGTGGAGAGGTAGCACACAACTACTTGTTTGTGTGAAAGGGTTTCTTCACCAGAGCTTCAGGGAGCAAGGGTACTTCATTTCAGTGGATTGGACAACTTGTGAGGAGGGCGCATCTCTACTTCTTGGACTTGTGTTGCAGCTTGAGACAAGCTATTATTGTATCAGGTTCATTTGTTTCATGTACTTGTTGTATTACACCTTCTATTCTCCACATATATACACTTATATTCCAAACTAGTTTTCCTCGGGGAGGGGTTTATCCAGGGTCATGTTGACCAAAAATACATGTGTTCATTTTCATGTATGCTAGTGTTTAGAATAGCTTTATTTTAGTAGTAAAAATCTAGAGGTGTGTTACATATTTTTTGGTATGCATGTGCTAACCTGTTGGTGACTAAAACTACATGCTAGAGCACCTAAAAACCTATGTAATTGTAACAAAACAGCAGTGAAGTTCATGATCTGTTTGCTGATATAAAACAACAGCAAACATGTGTGTGACAGTAGAATCTTAGAGCCATCTTGAGTTCAAAGACAGACCTAGATGGAAGCCTGTTGCGACCTGAAAAAATCTTCACTTCACAGGACTTTCGTATAGAGGAATGCCACTGCAAGTTGAGTGAAAAATAGAGGTGATCCAATGAATGCTAAGGTAAGCGCTCTGTCACTAAATTAATAGGTGGACTGGTGAGCAACAGAGGTTAAAAAATATGTTATTGGAGGATATTTTGGGCATGTGTGATGAATTTGAGAGCGTTCACATTGTGAAGTTGTAAGCAGAGTTATTCGAGAACTCTGCACCTATGGATAATTGACCTGGTGGGTCATCAAACCACCCACAAAATCTCATTTAACACCTTTATGAATGAGTTTGATGATCCCAACATTAACCAACTCCCCCATATCACCTCCCTTGATAGCTTCCTAGCACATCTTCAAACAAGCAAAAACCGAGACTTACCACATCTATTTTTAGAATTCTATCAAGGAGCCATTAGGACCAAGGGATTTTTCATTCTTGAGATACTTCATGGTAATCTTCAATTCATCCAAACATAATCTCTCTAGAGAGAAAGTCCCTCTCAAGGGCCTCAACTTGTCTAGGAACACCTTGATTGACAAGCTCCATGGCAGTGTCATGTTGATCCAAAACGAATCCGGACTGAAGAATGGATAAGACTCAATGTCTACAAATCAAATTGAAAATCATCCAATATTATGTAAACCATGTAAAAAAATGCAAGGTTAATGTTAAATAAGCCAAATAAGGATGTAAGAGAAGAGTTAGAAAAATGGTTAAAAGAAAAGAAAATGAATAGGAGAGAAAGATAAGGAACCGGAAGTGAAAATCCAGGGATGTCGCCCTTCCCTTACCCCCTAACTCTCCCTATTTCTTCATTCTCACTCATTCTCAAAGGGATTTTGGCCACATAGGAGGAGCCATTATGTGATTGATTACTGCGTCTACCATTCTAGATTTAATTTGTATGGGTGCATGGTTCATAGTTAAATTCCATTCTTTGTTCATGGTGTGGGATGTGAGAGATTATGCACTACTAGTTGAATCTACAGTTATTCTTATTCTACCTGATGTAATCAGGAATTGAAAATTACACTTATGCTAAGTGTGTTCAGAAATTGTTATTCCATTAACAATTGATGAGAGACAACAGTTGTAAGATCTCGACCATCCATTCTACCCAAGTTGTGAGATCAATGGATGTGATCATCTGGTTTTTGGAAAAACTTTTCAAAAATGGTTTTTCTCTCTCCTAGAAGTTGCTTTCTCTCTCTCGGAAGCGAATTTTATTGTATGATTGTTGTATTGAAGTGCCCACGGACTGTTTTCCTTTGTTGGGCGTGTGAAACTATTAGAGGGTCGATTTCCTCTGGCATTAGGCGTATCTAATCTTTGTTGGGCCATTTTCACCTCTGTTTATCCATTCCTGGAGTGCTAGACATCCCATCACTTGGTGTTGTTGTCCAATAACTCCTGCAACTCGTCCTCTGGTTGCTCAATGTCCCTACACCCAAACCCTAGTTGTTGGGCATCCATGAAGTTGTTAGAAGCTATTCTCTAATTTCACGCACCTCTGGATCAACTTGGACGTTGAAATTAATTGATGAGTGAATTTATTTTTTTTGGACGTTATCGTCTTGCTTGGGTTGTTTCCCATCAACCCAAGACAACGATATATACCTCTAAGAGTTGTATTCTCAGTGTGTCGACTACACACATCTCTGGATTATTGAATTCATCTCCAGTGGAATTCATCTTGGTTTGACTTCACTTGAAGTCAATTCGAAATCATTAGGTTGAATTATTATTGTTAGGGTCGCTATTGCTTCTCCCATGGGCCACACGTAGATGTATAGGGACCGTATGGACTGTGCGCACTAATTTCTCTCTCCCCGGGAAAAAAAAAAACTGTAGCTGGTCATTCTTACTTCGTCGTTAGTCATTTGGATTTCATCTTTGGTCGATTTGAAGTTATCAGGTCGAGTCGATTTCTTCTTTGTTGGAGCCAACTTCCATTACATGAGCGTTATATTTTTTTATTGGTCAAATTAGTACATTGTCGGGTCAAATTCATCTCTGGTCGACTTGTCTTTGATCGACTTCACCTCTGGTCGACTTAGTGTATACGCTAGTAGAATTAAACCTTGGGTCGACTTGACTCTTCATCGTTGATTCTTGTCTTGGTAGACTTAACTCTTTAGTTGGTCGAATTTCAATAGCCTGGTCGAGATACTATATGGTCGACTTTCGTCTATACTTGGTCGACGTCGACTTTATAGTGGTTGGTCAATTTGTTACCTCTAGTCGACTAGTCTCCCACCTAGTCGACATCCTTCATGTGGAATTGAGTCAACTCCAACTCATTAGCATCCATCTCTAGAGTAAGGAATGGTCTGAGGAAAGGAGGTTTGGAAGTGGGTACCCATCAATGTGGTAATTAATTTCCTAACACTGCCTTGGAGGAAAATTGCAATAAATCACATGGGACTGGTAACTAGTTCATGAGTAGATTTACATGCATTCTGAGTATTGGTGAGCCTAGAGAAGTTACACACCGACTAGTAACAAACAAAGGCCGAAACTCAGCCCTGATAGGAATATTGGATGGCAAGATACATTATATTATCATATTGTCCATTGTGGTGCGCAGGTTACAACCAGGATTAGCAGTCAAGAGAATAGAGTTCCTTAGAATAGAGCACTTTATCCTAAACTGAGATAGAGACTAGAAATCAAATTCCGCAAAGAATCTATGTTGTTGAAGCGTGTGGGATATAATTCTCTCGATTGCGGATCATATGGTATTAGAGAAGTTGCATCCTTGACTAAGACATTTCTTCCAGAACTAAGAACAAAATATTGCAGAGCTCAATATGGGTAAAGTAAGAAGAGACAAGTTGGAAGACCTACCAGCTAGCGATTCTCAACTTTGAGAAGAGAACAAGAGCTTGATAGTGTAGGTTCAGATGTTCAACAAGAGCATGGGAGAGATGTAGAAGCACATGGAGACTTCTATCAAATTGTTGACATTGCTTAAGAATGAGTTTGAAGAATGTCAGGACACCCTCACAATGGTCCTGACATATTGGAACAAGCAAGAACACAACTTGCATAACTTGGTTAGAAGGTCATCCAATTGGATAGTTGGAAGGAATATGGGCTCACTCAGATGTTGGCACAGTTGCAACATGAGTTGGCAGAGAAGGAGGAGGCCTTGGAGAAGCTCCAAACAATTTTTCAAGAGAACCAGAAAGCAAGGCCATTATCCATTTCCATCGCCTCAACTAGCACCATTGCCAAGACCATTATGGTAAGCTCGTCGTCCATATGAAATCCTCAAGATCAACTTGGTGAATTTGAGAAGCATACCAAGGGCATTGGCCCTAAAATTCTAAGGCAAATGGGATGGACAAGGGCTAGGCAAGAGGAGACAAGGCATATTGAGCCCCATTGTAGCTATGCAAGGGGCCTAGCATTAAGGCCTAAGATTTGATGGCAGAAGTGAAAATTCCATCACCATGAAGACCATTTTCGTGAAGGAAACAAACATGTCAAAGTTGGCTTGCTCATCAAGAGAAGGATTAGCATCAACAAATGAAGGTGGAATCCCACTACCACTTCATAATTGTTGTGGTGGATTAAAGGAGGGTAGCAATGAAGTGAGATCACAAACTTAGTCTACACTTGCACTCAGAGAAAGTAACAAACCAATTGAGAGCAAGAAGAAGACCAGGGGGTCTAGTTCAAACAAGACATTTCTTGTTTCTCATTGCTACAAGAAGAGAGGATATATCATATACAATTTTTGGTATGTAGAGACATGCTCACATTATGGAAAGAAAGACAATCTTGAGGCATCCTGTTGGGAGAATCTAGCCAAATGCTACAGGACATATTGCTTCCAGAGGAGGAATGGAAAGAAGGATTCTCCAATCCAATAGCATACACAAAGGCACATGGGGAGAAGGAGTAAGTCAAGAAGTCCTTGTAGCAACAACAATAAATTTTTCCACCATTGTAATTTGAGTGATCACCGGGAAGCGAAGTGTTGGTGACTTCATCTGGAGCTTCACCCCAAGAACTACACAGCTAGAAGAAGGGTGTGGAGAGTGAATATTGAGAAATATGAAGAGCTTCCTACATCTCCAGTCCAGGGGACAAAAGTTTTCCAAGGAGAGATAACAACATAGGAGAGTAGAGAAACGAACAAGAAGGACAACAAGTTGATGTCAATATCAACCACAAACTCATTCTTGTTTCTAGTATTGCATCAGAAGAACCCCATCTTGGAATTGTGTTGTAGAATAGTGCACAGAGGTCAATAACCTTAGAGTCCTCGATAACCCCATGGGATGCTTGCAAGCATGTGTAGGCGCTTGAGAGTAGTTTCTATGCCAAGAAGTAAATGATCCTAGTTGAAGAAGGAGACCACACTTCCTTGCATAGGACTGATATGTGATGGCAGCAAGTTGGGATCCTTCTGAATGAGAAGACCAGCATTCAACTTGGCTTCATGCTATCCAAGATGGAATATCTCCAAGGCAGAGAGGGAGATGGGAATGGATGTTGAGTCTGGAGTTTTGATTTAGAGATTTCTCAGAGCTACAAGTCGGTGAGTAGATTTTTGCATTATGGGAACAAGCGAGACAAACCCTGAGCCATAGCCATAGCCGAGGACCAGAACCATGAGCCAAAGATAAATCCAGAGTTATAGTTGTATCTAGGAGACAACATCATATCCAGTTTTCAGAAAAGAAGAAAACATTGATCTAGATTGGTTTCCTTGGGCTTTTGAAGACCAAAAATCCTCTCAATGGGAAGGTGTGATCCGAAACAGATCCAGATTGAATAATGGATAAGACTCAGTACCTGCAAAACAAATTGAAAATCAATATATATTATGTAAACCATGTAAAACAATGCAAGGTTAATGTTGAATAAGCCAAATATGGATGTAAGAGAAAACTTAAAGAAACATGATTAAAAGATAAGGAAACGGATAGGAGAGAAGGATAAGAAACAAGAAATCAAGAGCCATGGTTTTTGGCCTTCCCTTTCCCCCTAGCTCTCCCTATTTCTTCACTCTCACTCATTCTCAAAGGGATTTTGGCCATAGAGGAGGAAAGCATTGTATATGAAATTTCAAAAAAAAGAATATTGAGCACCATTGAAACTAGTTTTTCCATGTGGGTTCCAGGGTAAAACAATTGTGTCTATTATGTGATTGATTATTGTGTCTACCATTCTATATTTAATTTGTATGGGTGCATGGTTCATAGTTAAATTCCATTCTTTGTTCATGGTGTGGAATATGAGAGATTATGCACTACCAGTTGCATCTACAGTTATGCTACCAATTACAACGAGGAATTGAAAATTACACTTCTACTAATTGTGTTGAAAAATCGTTATTCCATTAACAATTAATGAGAAACAACAACTATAATTTGTCGATCGTCCATTCTACCCAATGAATGTGATCATCTTGTTGTTGGAAAAACTTTCCAAAATTGGTTTTTCTCTCTCCTGGGAGTCACTCTCTCTCTCTCTCTAGGAGGCGAATTTTATAGCCTGGTTGTTGTATTGAAGTGCCCACACATTGTTTTCCTTGGTTGGGTGTGTG
Organism: Picea mariana; assembly: GCA_032191745.1. NCBI lineage: Eukaryota > Viridiplantae > Streptophyta > Pinopsida > Pinales > Pinaceae > Picea > Picea mariana. The sequence continues at coordinate 28,428 of JASDQU010750852.1, forward strand.
AAAATATTAGAGGGTTGATTTCCTCTTGTTGATGAATGCAGCTATGTGAGACATTCTCTAGCTTACAAACCTATGAGGTGTGGATCATTGCAGTTATGTGAAGTCTTTCTCTCAACTTACAAACCTGAGAGAAATCGCCTAAGAAGGGTACGTGGTTTCTGCCTGAGACAGAGCTAGGAACATAGAGATGACCTCCTCCATTCAGAGAGTGAGAAGAACTCTAGATGATTATCCAGTGGGAAAGACGATCTGATGAGTTGGATGTGTCTGTGGCTGAGCACAAGGTGAAAGTGTGAAATCCCAAAGTGTTGGGTGCATCATCATGTGAACAAAAATGAAGATGATGTGTCAGCCTCCTCTGAGCAGCAGAGTTGACAAGAAAACTCCAAATGATTCTCCTGTGTGAGGCAGTGGGAAAGAAGATTTGTAGAGTGGACGTGCATGTGGATGAGCACAGATGAACGTGTGTAGATCTGGTTCTTCTATGTAATGCAGTGAACCGGATCTATGGCATACCTATGGATGTGCCCCTAGTGGATGAGAACTAGTGGGTGTATCATATCCTTTGTTATATGTTGTTCAAGAGTCAGACCTGCCTGTAACCCTAACTGTTATGTAAAGGGTACAGGTCGGCCCCACCTTAATGTGATTAATAATAAATGTAAAAGATAATTAATATGGTTAATATTAATTATAATAATTATAATTATAATGTGACTTAGAGAGGTCGGCCATGTTGAGCCAATAGACACCTTTGTTGATTGGATAAGTCTAATATAAGCAAGGAATGATTCCCCATTGTGGAATCATATCTTTCTTGTGAGTTTGGAAATTTCAGCAAATACAACTACTTGGGAAAAGATGTGCACCTCTCTTGGGTGCTAGTCTTTTAGGGCTTGAGCACCCTCTTGTGTGTTAGGTCTTTCTTAGTGATGGAGGTCTTTCTCTTGAAGAATATAGAAAAGGATTTGGTTGGGTTTTCTTCCCTTGATGAGAAGGGTTTCCCAGGATACTTTTTGTGTTCTTGTGCATGGTGTTTCTTCTTGTGATCTTGGTTTCTGCAACATTATTGTTAATGGTTAAGTGAAATGATAAAATGGAATGAACTTCATGCTTAACATAGCTTGTGAAAAATCAACATGGTATCAAAGCATAGGTCTTTAAACAACCAATTTCACAAGCTACAAGCTTTCACCAGTCATCCCCCTTCTGTTGCAGTTCTGTATGGCCCTCCTAGGACTCTCATAAATTTTGTACGACCCTCTTCTTTTGGGTGTTTCAGCCCCTAAAACTTCGACGCTAAGGCATTATTTAGCTTAGGAGAGTACGGTCTTCTCCACCTTACCTCCAGAGACTCTCAAAATGAAATTTCGAGCATTTTGAAATTTTGGCCCTAGGGTTTCTAGGGTTTCGCTAATTTTTGCAAAAATTTCAAAATTAGGGTTTTTGCAAACTCATTGAAGGAGCTCTTCAGCTCACCAATGTTATCCTATCTCTCAAAGGCTTATTTTTGGCAGTCATAAGTCCAATAAAACCTAAAAATGCTAGCCTAGCCTAGCCGTTAGGTTTTCTAGCCTAGTTGACAAAGGGTTGTGAAGAATATAAAATTATGATGAACAAAACTATGATGGAAGATAAGCTTGATGGATCAAGCAAATTCAAAGTTACTGAAATACAAGACTTCAGAGGAAGAGTTATTGTGGGTAATACAAAAGTGCTTACCAGATACATCTATCAATGAATGGAAGGAAGATGATGTCAGGACAAGGAAACCAATCACCTACTCAAGCCCTTACTTTGAAGGGCTAGCTTCAAAATAACAAAGATGACAAAAGGTGACACTGTGACTATATTCTTCATAAATATATCAGAGGATGGAGATCAACCAAGAGCCATTGGAGAAATCATATCAGCATCCTCGGGTATGCACTTGTATATACTATTTGTATCATTGTCTTGAATGAAATTGCAGGAGGAAGGAACCTTTGCTTAAGTCATGGATCCAGAGGGATCTCAGTGCATTCAGAGAAACAACACACTCAAAGTAAAGAATCCAGGTTTGATTGTTGTAATTGTCATTCCTCTAACCTATATTTCTAAAATTTTGCTACATTACAAGTAGGTGTTGTAGTTGTGACAATATTCCTTAAAATGTTTTGATTCTAGAGATGTACTCATTATTCTCCTTTAAGAGATATTCTTGTGTTGGTTCTTTTTGTTTTCTTGTTCCAGATAGGTTAACAAGAAAAGAATATGCTTATCCTTTAGAGGGAGTCACTTGACTCAGAAGGAGCCAAAACCATTTGATAAAGAAGTAGAATAGAACCATCATTGAGACAACCAATGCTACAAAGCATGATCAGAATCTTTATAGAATTCCATGGGAAGAAGCATGCATGACACAGTACATGTGCAGAACAAGAGTCTTTACCAGACTTTGAAAAACATAACTCCCGAAGAAGTCTTCACAGAAATGAAGCCTGAGATTGAACACTTCAGTTTATTTGGGTGCCCAATGTATTTTCATGTACCCAAAGAGAAGAAGTCCAAGCCATATCCTTTAGGAAGAAAGGATACAGTGAATCTTCAAAGACATCCCTAGTCAGAGACAGATTGAGACAAGCAGAGACGTTGTCCTTGAAGAAGAGACAGTTTTTCAAAGACCCAGAGAATCTCAGATGGAGATTGACAGTGAGACAATACATTCTCCCCCTTCAACAATTCAGAAGGAGACAGACATTACTCCATCTTATCCAGTTTCTCTAGTTGATATGTTCAGAGATATTGCAATAGGGCATAAAATGCCTACCTAGACTCACTCTGCAAGAGGCAGAGAAACATACAAGCCTCTCAAGGCACATTCTGAGAAAGAAAAATAGATTTTCGAGCTATCCTTCAATCATGAGCCACTTCATTGATGTTGAGACTCCTTGTCTTAGAGAAGCAACAAGAGATCTGGTATGGAAAGATGTCGTAACAGAAGAATACTAGTATATCTTAAAATAATGATGCATAAGATATTATTAAGGGACCAAAAAGGGAAGTCTGTGGTAAAGCATGCAGCTGATGAAAGTGTTAAGAAATATAAAACGAGATCTATAGCCAGAATTTTCTCACAAACATAGGGAGTTGTCTATGATGAGACACTTGATCCAATAAACCCAATACACTTATATCCATACGACCATCCATGAGTTGGAAACTATATCAGATAGATAGAGTCTTGATAAGTTTGGATTTTAGCAAGAGTGTTTCTTATCCAAACCTATATCATTACAGTGTTGGTGACGAGAGTCGGATCCCAATGACTTATTCAGAAAGTGTTGTTGTTACAAGTAATCCTTGATTTATGAATTCAAGATGAAGAATCCGAGTATGATGCACTACTTCTTGGGACAAGAAATATGACAGATGACTGATAAGTTTTTCCTAAGTCAAGGAAAATATACATTGAAAATATTAAAGAAGTTTAGTATGATAGAATGCAAAATCCACCGTGATGGATTTAAAGAAGAATATTGATGATGATTCAGACGAGACTAATTGGATCACTAATGTATCTGGTCAACGCCAGACTTGATTCATGCCATGCAGTGAATGTTCCTAGTCATTCCATGAGTCAATTGAGACAGACTCATGAGACAACAACAAAACATGTATTGAGATATATATGAGGCACAGTTGGATATGGACTAAGATATGCCTCCAATATAAACTTGATTTTGCAGGATATGTCGATTCAGATTGAGAAGAAAGTACAGTGAACTGGAAAAGCACATCCAGTTGATGTTCTATCGTGAAGTTTTCCATGGTTTCCTAATACAGTGGGAAACAAAACTTTGTAGTCTTGAATACCATAGAGGCAGAGTATATAAGAATCAAGTGTGTGAAGCAATGTGTCTTCACAAGATTCTGACATTTTTACTTGACCATGAGATGGATCCTATGATGATAACCAAGAGTTGTGAGTAAAGCTCCTTGAGAACCCAGTGTTTCCTGATGGATCAAAATACAATGAGATGAAATATCCTTATTTCAGAGATATTATGTAGAGGAAAATCGTACACATGCAGTACCTTCCTACACATGAGCAAATTGTAGATATATTCACCAAATTAACTTTGTGAAGAATGTCTTCCTAGTTGAGAGGGAGTGTCGATAACTCTAGCCAAGACAAAATTCAAAATACATCTGTGTGAAACTTGGCATGATAAAGAATGGATCAATTCAGCTATGTGAAGTCTTTCTCTCAGCTTACAAACCTGAGAGAAATCCCCTAAGAAGGGTACATGGTTCATGCCCGAGACAAAGCTAGGAATGTAGAGATGACCTCCTCCATTCCATGAGTGAGAGGAACTCCAGATGATTATCCAGTGGGAAAGGCAATCTGATGAGTTGGACGTGCCTGTGGTTGAGCACAAGGTGAACATGTGAAATCCCAAAGTGTTGGGTGCATCATCATGTGAATAGAAATGAAGATGATGTGTTAGCCTCCTTTGAGCAACAAAGTTGACGAGAAAACTCCAGATGATTCTCCTATGTGAGGCAGTGGGAAAGAAGATATGTAGAGTGGACGTGGATGTGGATGAGCACAGGTGAACATGTGTAGATCTGGTTCTTCTGTGTAATGCAATGAGCCAGAGCTATGACATCCCTATGGATGTGCATCTAGTGGATGAGAACTAGTGGGTGTATCAGATCCTTTGCTATATGTTGTTCAAGAGTCAAACCTGCCTGTAACCCTAATTGTTATGTAAAGGGTATAGGTCAACCCCACCTTAATGTGATTAATAATAAATGTAAAAGATAATTAATATAGTTAATATTAATTATAATTATAATGTAACTTAGATAGGTCGGCCCTGTTGATCCAATAGACTCCTTTGTTGATTGGACAAGTCTAATATAAGTAAGGGATGATTCCCCATTGTGGAATCATATCTTTCTTGTGAGTTTGGAAATTTCAGCAAATACATCTACTTGGGAAAAGGTCCACACCTCTCTTGGGCGCTAGTCTTTTAGGGCTTGAGCACCCTCTTGTGTGCTAGGTATTTCTTGGTGGTGAAGGTCTTTGTCTTGAAGAATATAGCAAAAGATTTGGTTGGGTTTTCTTCCCTTGTTGAGAAGGGTTTCCCAGGATACTTTTTTTGTTCTTGTGCATGGTGTTTCTTCTTGTGATCTTGGCTGCTACAACATTTTTGTTTATGGTTAAGTGAAATGCTAAAATGGAATGAACTTCATGCTTAACCTAGATTATGAAAAATCAACACCTCTGTCGTTGGGTTTATATAATCTTTGTTGGGTTGTTTTCTCCTCTGTCGAACCATTCATGGAGTGTTGGACATCCCATGACTTGGTTTTTTTGTCCAATAACTCCCACGACTCATCTGATGGTTGCTCAACGTCCCTACACCCAAACCCTATATGTTGGGTGTCCATGAAGTTGTTGGAAGGTATTCTCTACTTCCACGCACCTCAAGTTAGACTTGGACGTTGAAATTAATTGATGAGTGGAATTTACATTGCCTAGACATTATTGTCTTGCTTGTGTTGTTTCCCATCATCACAAGACAACTTTATATACCTCTAAGATTTTTATTCCCAATATTGTCGACTACACACATCTCTAGATTATTGAATTCATCTTCGGTCAACTTCATCTTGGGTCGAATTCACTTGTAATTGATTCGAAATCATTGGTTCGAATTATTAGGGCATCTATTACTTCTCCCACAACCCGCACGTAGATGTATAGGGGGCGTATGGACCATGCGCACTAATTTATATCTCCCCAAGAAAATAAATCCATAGTTGGTCATTCTTACTCCGTCGTTGGTCATTTGGATTTCATCTTTGGTCGATTTGACTTCAAGCTTGGTCAAGTTATCACCTCGAGTCGATTTCTTCTTTGTTGGAGCCAACTTCCATTTCCTGAACATTTTACTTTCTTTCTAGTCAAATTAGTATATTATGTTAATGTTTAATCCATTATTATAGTTCTTTTCATTTCAATAGATAACAATAGCATAATGCAAGATCACTGAGAAATACACAATCACAAGAGACACAACATTTATCCTGGGAAACCCTCTAGGGGAAGAAAACCCAGCAAACCTTCC
>JASDQU010750852.1:38374-54093 GCA_032191745.1 Picea mariana
TTGTATTCTTTGTTGGGTTTGCATTATATTTTTTGTTGTCATAAAATAATAAATACAGTAAATATCTGAGTTTTAAATGTTAGTACTTTATGGTTAACCATAGTTGTGATAGTGGATATTTTAGTTGTTACAGTGACTGCCAAATATATCTTAAAGAAGGATACAAATTGTCCCTAAAGTTCCTACACCAGCAAACACCAATAACATTGTATAGCAAGTGTTTGATGAAATGTCTACACTATGAAATTGAGATAAAAATAATAAAAAAATAGTGGGAATTTTGCAGTGGTATCAAATCTTATGATCCTCCCAGCCTGTGTGGGTATACAAGCTTGGCTATGGTAAGTTATTAGAACAATGCAGGGAACAATGGAGCTAGTGTTTCAAAGGGGAAACAAACAAGAGCAAGATGATGAGTTTACAGATTGTTTGAGGGAATACATGGAACTTAGTAAGGCATTTCAAGCAACCATGTCATTCAAGGATTTGTGCACTTTCAAACATCCTGAGTGGTATGAACCCCAAATATCAGTGGACAAGAAGGTGAAGGTTCCAAGGAAAAATGTATTAGTTTCTGAAAATTTTGATGCTTCTAAAATTGAGGATGATGGTACAACGACATCTAGTACACCTTTGACATTGTCCTATGAGGTCCATAAAACTAGTGAACATGATGGACATGTTGATGGTGCATATGGTGAAGTGTCTCAATCAATCAATGTTGAGGATTCAACATCATACCTTAGATGTGATTCTCATGATGATGAGGGTGTGCAAGCACCTAAGTATGACGAGAATTCAATGCCTTATCCTATCTTTGACACTTATGACGATGCAGGCATGATTGTACCTAAATATGACAAAGACTAGGTATTTGAAACATTGGTGTGGGATATGGATCCATCGTCTCAGGAGCTGTGCGTGGAGGATGACAAAGGAGAGGTTGATTTTGGCGGTGATAGTGCACATGAGCCCCATCATTTGACAGGTCAGTGTACAGTAAAAGCAAAGATTGCATGGCATCATCTAGTGAGTCAGTTGTTGTTGATGGGGATAGTATTCTTATAGATGAAAACAAATCAGAGAATATATTGGGTGACAACCCATAGCACTTGAATGAAATTAATCAAAGTCCCTTAGCATTGCATGATTTGGAGGATCAATTATTGTTCACAGAGGAGCCGATTGTACAATTGTTGACAAGGGCAAATGGTGCTCATAGATTCATTGAAACTCTTATTTGGAAAACTCAAATGAAGGAGAGACAAAAAGGAGTTGCAAGTGGAGCCACTAATGCGCGATTGTGCATAATCAAAGAAGCACTAGAGCAGATGAAATCGGATTAATTGCAGTTGTTCGTGGATAGGGACCTTTCTCTCAAGTTCACTAAAGACAAGGAAATGGAGGTTGAGGAGCTTTGTCACCAATTGAGTTTGGTATGCTCCTCATCACTTACAATAGAGACTCCATAATATTTGACATTCGTGACACATGAGGGCATGAGTGACACCCATGATTTGAGGGAGCAACCTCTTGTGACGATCTTGTACAAAGAGCATTCAGAGTTGTAGGTGTAACACCCTGTTTCCCCCAGTCTGTAAATATAAATTTATTGGCAAGGAACTATAGCAAACTCAAAGTGTGAATGTTTAATTTGGTGGACCTTTGTATAAAGGTCGATGAATGTAAATTATGTTATTTTATTGAATAATGAAAACGTGTTGCATGATTTCTTAGAGAGGGGACGTGCTAAGAAAGAGAGGCCATGATTTCTAATAAAAAGGTGGTGGAGGGAACCCGAAATGGTTGCGATAACCTCCACCGAACCAGTACCATACTAGAGTTAATGTTGCTCATATCAGAACAACCCTCTGCCTAGAAATGAATTCCCGTCAGGCTGGTAGTTGGGAAAAGCCTCCTCAAGAGTTAATGAGGGATGGGCAGACTACCCATCAAGAGACTTCCGGACCTAACCATGGACGGGGGGGTTCGAGCCACACGCAACCTTTCCGAGGGAGGCAAGAAGGAGAAGCAGTGGACAAAGGGGGCAGCCTATGGGGAATGCAGAGACGAGAGCAAGAAACCTCTCAGGTCCAAAAGAGGACGAAAAGAAACAAGAAATAGAGTTTTGATGACAGGAATGAAGACGGAGAGAGGAGAAGGAGAGTAACCTTCGTCCTCGTCTATTCCTGTATAGGGAGAAGGAGAGTAACCTTCGCCCCTAACTTCCATTGAGCTGGAAGTAAGAGATTGAGTCTCAAAGAATCATGGCCTAAGCTCGAGGGTGGCCAGTGATAAATCGATTGGGAGTGACTGAGCCTATGGTTGGGTGGAAACGAGCACCCTTCTCAGCATTCACATCATGTCTAGTGGTTAAGATAAGTGTTTGTATGCCTTGTATTTTGAATAGAATATCATGGACGCATGCTCATGTTTATATGCTTATAAATGGCTTCTGTAGGCTATGAATTCCTGATAATTGGATTGTAAATAATAAAGGCATGTGTATACTTTTATGCCATAGTTGGTCTTTGTATAAGATGAGTAAGTCCGGAGCATGAGTCGGTTCCACTGAGAATCGTCCCACCTGCTTGATTCCTTTGGTATTCTGGTGTAATTCCTCGAGGGCACTTTCCCCAGGGAACTCCATCCTGTTTTAGAGTCGGAGTAAACTCCTCGGCATGGCTACCGCTACGGTAAACCCATGAGATTGGCCTGCCCCGGTGTCATAGCCCATAACTCAATGAGTTAGGAAGGCACTGCATTCGGGTCATCGTTCTAGGGACTTGAAAAGTACCCAAGCCCTTATCCAGAAACCCGACCAAGCTTAGGGATGACTACCCAAGAACCCTCTGAAGGATCATGTGATTCAAACCTGGAAACCATGTGCAAGAAGGAGTCGGCTCTCGAATGTTTCAGAGTCGTGGGAAATTGAATTTCGTCACCTAAGTTCAGAAAGGATAGCAAGTCCAATTAGCGAAAAGGGTGGATCCTTTTGTTTTCTAAACGAATGGACGAGATCCTTTAGGGAGTATCCTAGGTCTGTCAGGACCGATGGATCTAGAGGAGAAGTGCAGGCACTAATGCCTCGACCCCTTTTGTCTTCGCAAGTAGTGAAGGAATCGGGACCATAGAGCCCAGGATCCATCGGGAGCTACCTCGACCGTCCCTCGAAAAGGACACGTGGAGGACGATTGGCATTTCGCTGACTCGCCGCTGAAGGAAGTCAACAAGCAGAGTTTTAAGAATTCGCAAAACGCAAAATCCCGACAAATCCTGGGTCGTTGATTCTATGGAAAGGTTCAGAACCATTGATCTATAGAGATTAACCCTTGTGTAGGCGGGAGAGTGGACTCATCAAAGTCCTGAAAGCCCGAAAGAATTAGGACCACCCATCATCAGGACGGGTGTCATTAGATCTGGCTTAGATGGATTTCGGGAGTTGGAAGGACTCTGCTCATTGCCACTCCAATAGTGAAAGGCAAAAGTCTGGTTTGATTAAGAGTCATTGGATCATGGTCGGATCTGGGTCGTTGATCTAACGCCCAACCCATTTCGTGGATTCGAGATTGGGAGTTGGGATGTGAAGACTCCACCAAAGTCCCGAAAGGTGGAAAGTCGGGTTTTAATCTGGACCGTTGGTTGGCGGAAGAATTTGAGTCGGACCTCAAGGAGGTAGACTGTTGATCTGGGCGAGAAATTTTGGGTTTCGGGGATCGAGGAACCAAGGTTCCTTGCAACAAGAATCCCGAAACGTGATCTCCAGTAGCACCTTTTGGTGTTAGTGCATGGTCATGGGGTAGTGGTCACATGAGGCCAAGATAAGAGAGGAGCCAAGAAACCTTAGCCTTGGTTTCAAGTTTCAGGGATTGGGGAACCAAGTTTCCTTGCAACAGGAATCCCGAAACGCGATCTCCGACAGCACCTTTTGGTTTTAGCGCATGGTCATGGCGAATTATTGCATGGATGGAGGCCTAAGGAGGAGCTAGAACCCGTCAAGCCCATTTCGGGTTTCAGAACTTGAAGGAATCAAGGGGAAGAAACTCAATATCGGGAAATGTGACGAGCTCCTTTTAGTAAGGCCTGTGATCATAGCTGATGATCACATGGAGGTGAAGCTCGCGCTTGGTGCTTGAATGGTACACAGCTTATTTTGATAAAAGGTCATGTGGATTCGTTTAGTAAAGGTTTTGGCAGGAAAAGTTAGCATGTGCTAGGCCCCTGTAAGAACTCGGGAATTCTGTCCCTTGAGAAAAGGCGAAAATATTTATTTTGTTGTAGTGGGTGTGTGACAAAATGGTATCAGAGCATGGTTACAACACTTGGCCTGCTTGGGCTCATGGAAGAGTCGCTTAAATAACCCTATATGGGTACTTTCCTAGGAGTGACACCATATCTTACCTCTTTCTTAAGAGGATTGATTTAAAAATATTATTAAGGAAAGAAATGAAACTTTCTACTGTGTGTGTACATTATGAAGTTTTAAATAGTGCATTGTTCATGGACTAATAAACTGTTAGCTAACTATATGTGTTTTTGGCAACACTTGAATAGTCAGTGATTCACAGGAAGACACAAATACTAAAGGATGATGATGTTCCATGAAGTGGGGGATGGCTCCCACAATAGAGATGAGGAATCTGATGAAAGGAGGGCGGTGGAAACCCCTTCAGATCTGGCTGAAACTATAAGAAGTCTCAGGGCCGAGCTATAGAGTTTCAAGGCTGACAATGAGAGACTGATAAAGGAGAAAGAAAAACAAACAGAAATTAACGCAGTCTTGCTACAAATCTTATCCGACATACAGAGGCAACTGCAACACGAACCCGCAACCAGTCATGCAGACCGATGACACAAGAAGAGAGGTCAGAGTCCACCTGAGACCCAAAAGAATATCTCCATAAGTGACCCCACTGGGAGAAGTACTGTAAAGAAGGTCCAACCTAGAGGCCGAGGACACTCATCGGAAGAGTCCTCTGGAAAGGAAGCTGATAACTCCGAAGGGCCTTCTAGTAGTAGGGCCAGCTCGCATTTTCAGAAGAAAGGAAAGAAAGGGAAGCGTTAGAAAACCAGTGGCCCTAAAGAGTTCAAGAAATCCAAACCACCCTCTTTCGACGGAGAAATAAATAGGGGAGAAGAAGTGGAAGCTTGGCTTCTTGGTTTAAAGAAGTATTTCAAAGTCCACGACTACTCTGAAAATTTGAAGGCTCGAATAGCCATCTTCAACCTGAATGGAAAGGCTTCCATATGGTGGGAAGACCTGAGGAATGTGAAAGGAATCCACGAGAAAGACATGTCATCGAAATAGTTCGAGAAATACTTCAGAAGGCAGTATCTATCAGAAAAATACATGGATGGGAAAACTAAAGAATTCTATGAACTTCGGCTGGGACAACTCACCATAGAGGAATTTGTCAATAAATTCCTTGAACTACTGAGGTATGTACCCTACATAAAAGATGAAAAAGAAAAAATGTAGTGGTTCATTAGTGGGTTACCTCAGACCTACCGGGATAGGATTGAGTTCGACGAACCAAGGACCTTAGAAGAGGATATCCTGAAGACGAGGTACTATTAGGAAAATATTGGGAGCAAGACAAGACCCCACGAGGACTGGAAGAAAAAGCATAGTTCGGGATTCCAGAAGAAAAGGTTTAACTCCTCGAGATTTAATAACTATGGAAAATATTCTAGGAGAAGCCTTCCAGCTAGAAGTGTATATCAGCAAAATTTCCCTTCTCAAGGTGGAAATAAACCTTTTCAGACAGTCCCAACAAAGACCAATAACCTAAAGAAGGAACCCTTAAAATGTTGGGGTTGTGGAGAAAATCATAGGTTGAGGGACTGCCCACACAGACAACAAAACAATAAGGGGGTCAACAATATCCAAGAAGCTACCACCGTCAATGTTGTGGCTAGGAGCATGCCACGAATCTATGCATCCCTGGACAATAATCAAGCCGACCATCAAGCTTCAGTAGTGGAGCTGGAAGGTATGATCGCCAACCATCCAATTTCTATTTTAATTGACCCAGGTTCTAATTTGAGTTACGTAGCCCCTCAAACTGTCGATAAGTGTAAACTGCAACCAACTAGACATGTTAAACCATGGCTGGTACAACTAACCACAGGGACCAAAAGAAAGGTCACAGAGGCTATACCAACCTGCCAATTCTTCATGGGTGGATTACCCACCCAAGCGACCCTTAATATACTTCCTTTGGGATCTTATGACTTGTTGATTGGTATGGACTGGTTGGCTGCTCATAAATTTAAAATGGATTGTTACCATAAAACTTTAGAATGTGTGAATGAAGATGGGAGAAAGATGGCCCTCCAAGGAATTCAAAAGCCTGTCTCAGTGAGACAAATATCATCCCTTCAAATGAAGAAGTATTGCAGAAAAGGGTGTTCCTTATATGCAATACAGATGTTGGACTCCATTGAAAAAGACAAACCAAACCCCGAAGGCCACCCCATATTCCCAGAAGAAATACCAGGTCTACCTCCGAGAAGGGATATTGACTTCTCAATAGAACTTACACCGGGAGCGGTACCAGCATATAGAACGCCATACAGAATGAGCACGTCAGAGCTCGTTGAGCTCAAGCTACAGCTAAAGGAGATGATGGATAAAGGCTACATCTGACCCAGTGTGTCTTCGTGGGGAGCGCCTGTCCTATTTGTGAAAAAGAAAGATGGCACACTCCGACTGTGCATAGATTATAGACAACTCAATAAGGCAACCATAAAGAACAAGTATCCCTTACCAAGAATCGATGACCTGTTCGACCAATTGGGAGGTGCATCCATCTTCTCAAAGATCAACCTAAGATCGGGATACCATCAAGTCCGGATTAGAGATGAAGATATCCACAAAACAACCTTCAGAACGAGGTATGGTCACTACGAATTTGTGGTGGTGCCATTTGGGTTAACCAATGCCCCCGCCAATTTTATGTGCTTGATGAATAATGTGCTCAACAAATTTCTAGACAAATTTGTATTGGTTTTCATTGATGATATCCTAATCTACTCCAAGAACAGGGAGGAGCACGAAGAACATCTTAGACTCGTACTTCAAGTACTAAGGGAGCATCAGCTCTACGCTAAGTTTAGCAAGTGTGATTTCTTTCAGAAGCAAGTCCACCACTTAGGCCATGTCATAACTAAGGAAGGGGTGGTAGTAGACCCTGAAAAGATCAGATCCATTATGGAATGGCCTACCCTGAAAGATGTATCTGATATTAGGTCCTTCATGGGCTTAGCAGGATACTATAGAAGATTCATAAAAAGGTTTTCCAAGATTGGTTGTCCAATCACTACCCTTCCGAAAAAGGGGATTAAATTCATCTGGACGTCAAAATGTGAAGAGAGATTCCAGGAACTAAAATACCTTCTGACCCATGCACCTGTGCTAAAGATTGTGGACCCAGATGATGATTTCCTTGTGTGTACAGATACCTGCAAGGAAGGACTCGGAGGAGTCCTTATGCAAGAAGGACGTGTAATATGTTATACGTACCAGAAATTAAACGAGCATGAGATCAATTATGTGACCCGTGACCTAGAGTTGGCTTCCACAGTACATGCTTTAAAAATGTGGAGACACTACCTCCTGGGTAGAAGAATTGTGCTTATGACAGATCATTGTGGATTGAGACACTTGTTTGATCAACCAAAACTCAATGCCAGACAAGCGAGGTGGATGGCTCTCCTAAGTGAATTTGATTTTGAAATCAAACATATAAAAGGAAAGGAAAATAGGGTGGTTGATGCCCTTAGCAGAAGTATAAAAACGATTCATCTAGCAACGGTAAGCACCTGCAAAACGGATGTCAGGGAGAGAATCAGAAATGCACAGGAGATAAATGCATTCTTTAAGACCGTGACTTCATACCTAAGGCAAGAGCCTACAGGGTTGAAGCATGAAGGCTACCAAATGCTTGAGGAAGGGCTACTGACTTACAGAAACAGATTGTATATTCCGGATTGTGACGATTTGAAGAGGTTCATAATGGATTAACTGCATAAAAGACCATATACTGGTCACCCGGGATATCAGAAGATGATCACGGCCACTAGGAAACAATTCTATTGGCCTGGGTTAAAGAAATACATAGCTAACTATTTATCTAAGTACTTGGAATGCCAGCAAGTTAAGGCAGAGCACCGGCATTCAGCAGGATTATTACAGCCCCTATCGATTCCAAAATGGAAATGGGAAACCATCTCCATGGATTTCATCACCAAATTACCAAAGTCGACCAAGAAAAATGACCCATCATGGTCGTGGTGGACAAATTGAGTAAGTCTGCCCATTTCATCCATGTCAAGTCAACCTGCAAGGCAATAGATATTGCCAACATCTTCATAAAGGAGATATTCAGACTACATGGCATGCCCAAGGAAATTGTATCTGACAGGGATACCAAATTCACTTCAAACTTTTGGAAATCCCTAATGGCCGGTTTCGAGACTAAATTGTTGTTCAGCACATCCTATCACCCTTAAACTGATGGACAAACGGAAAGAATAAACCAAATAGTAGAAGACATGCTAATAATGCACGTAATGCATCAGCCTAAGAAGTGGGAAGACTACCTGCCATTGGTAGAGTTTGCCTACAACAACGGTTATCAGGAATCCTTAAAGATGAGCCCCTTTGAAGCCCTCTATGGTAGACAGTGTAAGATCCCAATCAGATGGAATAATCCAGTGGACAAAGTTACAATCAGGCCCGACACGCTGAGAGAAATGGAACAGCAAGTAGTGCAGATAAGGCAAAATCTGAAAATTGCTCAGGACCGACAGAAAAGTTACGTCGACAAAAAGAGAACTCCCCAAGAGTTCAAAGTCGGGGACCATGTCTATCTCAGAGTTAGACCCCAGAAGAGTTCCCTACATATGGGAACCTGTGCCAAGATGGAACCTAAGTATTGTGGACCCTTTGAAGTCCTAGATAAAGTGGGACCTGTAGCCTATAGGCTAGCGCTTCCTCCCACTATAAAGGCACATAATGTTTTTCATGTTTCATTATTGAAAAAATACGTGCATGATGCTAATCATATAATTGATTGGTCTATGATCCAGGTGGAACCGGAGGGAGAATTCCTGCCAAAACCCCAATGCATACTAGACAAGAAGGAAACAACACTCGGGAACCAAACCATTGCACAGGTCAAGGTGTGATGGAAACACTTTGTCCCAGATGAGGCTACATGGGAAATGGAAGATGCCATGAGGTAGGCATTTCCAATTTTGTTTGCTCATGTACATACATATCATATTGGTAGATAGAACATCGAGGACAATGATTCCGTTAAGAGGGAGGGAATTGTAACACCCTGTTTCCCCCAGTCTGTAAATATAACTTTATTGGCCAGGAACTATGGAAAACTCAAAGTGTGAATGTTTAATTTGGTGGACCTTTGTATAAAGGTCGATGAATGTAAATCTTGTTATTTTGTTGAATAATGAAAACGTGTTGCGTGACTGCTGAGAGAGGGGGTGTGCTAAGAAAGAGAGGCCACGATTGCTAATAAAAAGGTGGTGGAGGGAACCCGGAATGGTTGCGTTAACCTCCACTGAACCAGTACCATACTGGAGTTAATGTTGCTCATATCAGAACAACCCTCTGCCCAGAAATGAATTCCCGTCAGGCTAGTAGGTGGGAAGGGCCTCCTCAAGAGTTAATGAGGGATGGGCAGACTGTCCATCAGGGGACTTCCGGACCTGACCACGGAGAGGGGGGTTCGAGCCACATGCAACCTTGCCAAGGGAGGCAAGAAGGAGAAGCAGTGGACAGAGGGGGAAGCCTGCGGGGAATGCAGAGACGAGAGCAAGAAACCTCTCGGGTCCGAAAGAGGACATAAAAAAACAAGAAATAGAGTCCTAATGACGGGAATGGAGACTGAGGGAGGAGAAGGAGAGTAACCTTCATCCTCATCTATTCCTGTATAGGGAGAAGGAGAGTAAACTTCACCCCTAACTTTCATTGAGCTGGAAGTAAGAGATTGAGTCTCAAAGCATCGTGGCCTAAGCTCGGGGGTGGCCAGTGATAAATCCATTGGGAGTGACTGAGCCTATGGTTGGGTGGAAACGAGCACCCTTCTCAGCATTCGCATCACATCTAGTGGTTACGATAAGTGTTTTTATGCCTTGTATTTTGAATAGAATATCATGGACGCATGCTCATGTTTATATGCTTATAAATGGATTATGTAGGCTATGAATTTCTGATAATTAGATTGCAAATAATAAAGGCATGTGTATACTTTTATGCCATAGTTGGTCTCTGTGTAAGATGAGTAAGTCCAGAGCATGAGTCGGTTCCACTGAGAATCGTCCCACCTGCTTGATTCTCTTGGTATTCTGGTGTAATTCCTCGAGGTCACTTTCCCCAGGGAACTCCATCATGTTTCAGAGTCAGAGTAAACTCCTCGGCATGGCTACCGCTACAGTAAACCCATGAAATTGCCTTGCCCCGGTGTCATAGCCCATAACTTGGTGAGTTAGGAAGGCACTGTATTCGGGTCATCAACCTAGGGACTTGAAAAGTACCCAAGCCCTTATCCAGAAACCCGACCAAGCTTAGGGATGACTACCCAAGAACCCTCTGAAGGATCATGTGATCCGGGCCTGGAAACCCTATGCAAGAAGGAGTCAACTCTCGAATGTTTCAAAGTCGTGGGAAATTGAATTTTGTCACCTAAGTTCAGAAAGGATAGCGAGTTCAATTAGCGAAAAGGGTGGATCCTTTCGTTTTCTAGACAAACGAACAAGATCCTTTAGGGAGTATCCCAGGTCTGTCAGGACCGATGGATCTAGAGGAGAAGCACAGGCGTTAACGCCTCGACCCCTTCCGTCTTCGCAAGTAGTGAAGGAATCGGGACCGTAGAGCCCAGGATCCATCGGAAGCTACCTCGATCGTCCCTCGAAAAGGACACATGGAGGACGATTGGCGTTTCGCTGACTCGCCACTGAAGGAAGTCAACGGGCGGAGTTTTAAGAATTCGCGAAACGCGAAATCCCGACAAAATATGGGTCGTTGATTCTGTGGAAAGGTTCAGAACTATTGATCTATAGAGATTAACCCTTGTGTAGGCGAGAGAGTAGACTCGTCAAAGTCCTGAAATCCCGAAAGAATCAGGACCGCCCATCATCAGGATGGGTGTCACTAGATCTGGCTTAGCTGGATTTTGGGAGTTGGAAGGACTCTGCTCATTGCCACTCCAATAGCGAAAGGCGAAACTCCGGTTTGATTTAGAGCCGTTGGATCATGGTCAGATCAAGGCCTTTGATCTAACTCCTAGCCCATTTCGTGGATTCGAGATCAGGGGTTGGGAGGTAAAGACTCCCCCAAAGTCCCGAAAGGTGGAAAGCCAGGTTTTAATCTGGACCGTTGGTTGGCGGAAGAATTTGAGCTGTCAGACCTCAAGGAGGTAGACCATTGACATGGGCGAGAAATTTTGGGTTTCGGGGATCGAGGAACCAAGGTTCCTTGCAACAGGAATCCCAAAACGCGATCTCTGGTAGCACCTTTTGGTGTTAGTGCATGGTCATGGGGTAGTGGTCACATGAGGACGAGATAAGAGAGGAGCCAAGAAACCTTAGACTTGGTTTCGGGTTTCGGGGATTGGGGAACCAAGTTTCCTTGCAACAGGAATCCCAAAATGCGATCTCCGGTAGCACCTTTTTGTGTTAGCGCGTGGTCATGGCGAATGATCGCATGGATGGAGGCCTAAGGAGGAGATAGAGCCTGTCAAGCCCATTTCGAGTTTCAGGACTTGAAGGAATCAAGGGGAAGAAACTCAATATCGGGAAATGCAACAAGCGCCTTTTAGTAAGGCCTGTGATCATAGCCGATGATCACATGGAGGTGAAGCTCGTGCTTGGTGCTTGAATGGTACACGGCGGATTTTAATAAAAGGTCCTGTGGATTCGTTTAGTAAAGGTTTCGGCAGGAAAAGCTAGCCTATGCTAGGCCCCTGTAAGAACTCGGGAATTCTGTCCCTTGAGAAAAGGCGAAAAATATTCATTTTGCGATAGTGGGTGTGTGACAGCAGGTACTTGAGGAGAGTCGTGACTCGGAGGATTTTGATTATGCTCATGTTTTGCATGGTGGAGATCATGAGTTGTTTCTTTTGAAGAGCCCATTAAAGGCTCAAGGCTTATTTATGGAGGAGATAATGAAGCACATTCCTTGTGGAACAACCAACAAGGAAGTATATGCATCCATGGATTGGGTGGAAAGGTATATGACATATATGGACAGACTCTAGGATACAAGTTCAGTTGACATCAGTAGAGTGTTGGATATAGTAGCGCATGCAGGATACATGATGGTACATGAGGATACAGTGATATGCAACAATATACAAGGGTATACATTGGCACACAGTAGTGGGCAGCGGAGTTTTGGGGCGTTTCCTCTAGGGACACCTCCCGACATAGTCCTCAAGCATACCACTGAGTTGAGGTTACCTAGGATCAGTGAGTGGATGGGTGAGCCTAAGGGAGCAACATATCCCTCGATGATTGATCTTCATCAAGGGTATCATCAGATGAGGGCCAGGGAGCAGAAGAGTCACAATTTTGCTTCCAAACTTCATTATGATTTCTTGGTCATGCCCTTGGAATTGAGCAATGCACTAGTCATTTTCCAATCTTGCAGACAATGGAAGAGGCATTTATTGTTATTATTTGATGCCCTCATTATATACAGTAGGACATGGGAGTTTCATTTGCGTTAGTGGAATGAGACAAGTGGGATTGCGGCCATGACAGAGTTCATTCATTTGAACCATGTGATCAGATCACGAAGTGCACATGATGAGATCTAGACCTTGTTGGATCAGTTCATGAAAATTTCAACAGGCATTGGGAGTGGTGAACTTCCAATTTGAAGGTGGGATCCTAGAATTCATCGGAGTGATAGACTGCTTCAAATGATGGGGTAATCGACAGGGTTGTACCAGTGATTGGTCTGCATCATTGTGGAGATGTTGTGAGAGGAGTTGTTGAGCTTTGTTCTATATGGAGAGATAGATTTTCTCTCACGATACCCAGGATTGAGTCTATCCATGGGTTGGAAGACTTTGACTTTACTGAGATGCTTGGGCAAGACATGATCCAAGATAGTGAATGCAATCATTTCGGGGATCTCAGTTTGGGAATCCAAGAGAAGAGAGTGTAGTCTGAGCATGATGGTTCCTCATAGAGATTAGTTTGGGACCTTGGGACTGCAGTGGTTGACAGATTGGCAGGCGATACAGATGCGATGACCAGTTTTCACCTTCTGGAGTTTACTCTTGGGATGCTTAGGATTGATTGCTTGGAGGAGTGGTCTTTTGAGGAGTTGATCGAGTTTATGCAGCTTATGATGGCCTAGATTATTAGGGTCAATCGGGTGGAGTATTGTATTAGCACCTTGCAGATCAGTATGAGCATAGAGTGTTCCACATCATCTAGGCATGCCCAAGAGAGGTTTGCATGGAGTGGTTTTACGAACGATGTGTTGGGGGACTGTATGACTTGTCTATAGAGCAAATCAGAGCACAAGCACTACATAGGATTGATGCAGTCTTTGGCCATTTTTGGGCATGAGTGGGAGAGCATGTTGATAGATTGCATCACAGGTATATAAAGGGCACAGTGGGAAAATAGTGTGTGTGCAGTGCTTGTCCAGTTAGCGGAGTTCACACACTTTTTGGCGATTTCTTCGGAGCATGAGGCAGCACAAGTGACAGAGTCATCCAGTGGAGAGATGTTCAGAGTCCATGAGAAACCCAGAGTTATTACTAGTGGTCGGGGCAAAATTCCTTCTCCGATATTCATGATCAAGTATGGTAGTGGATTTTTAGGTTGTGACTTCACCTGGAGGCCTATGTCGAATACTATTCATGGTAGTAGATTCAACCCTTATGGGTATTTCAAGTGGGAGTGCCAGAGGAGGAGGGGGCAGACTAGGCACGAAGTTCGAACAGTTATGATCATAGTGGTGCAGCATCAACATGGTGGTTCCTTTCTGAGATTAGCTTGGGACCCTGGGATTTCAATATTAGACAGTTTAGCCGCTGACATAAATGCAAGAGCCAGTTTTTTATTTTCATGAGTGGTTCTCTAGCGAAGGAGAGCCTTGATGGGTTGATCGAGTTGTTGCAGCGCCGAGTTGCCTTACTTGTTGGGAATTTTCAGGAGGCCTCTAATGCCAGTACCTTATTGGACCATGCCTTGAGCAGAGGATGCTTGACATCTTACAGGGTGGTTAGGGACCTTGGTATCATTTTCAGTTTCAATCTGGTTCAATCGATGGAGTGTCAGGTTGTGATGGCATTGCTTGAAAACAAACAATCTTTGGGAAGGGAGGACTATAATGTCCCCATTTTTGGATTTTCCTACTTTACAGTTGGAAGCTACCTATGGGTCTATATCAACCTGGTCAAAGAGGTAAATGGAGGTTAACAGGGGCTCGAGCAAATTGGAGGAGTTATATGAGGCCCGACCTAGTCCATTCACCTTATTTCATCATTAGGATCACTTCTGCATAGTTCGTTCTTGATTCTGTGACATTCCAACGATTCTCGTAAATTAAGGGTATTATTGAGTATAAATTAATTAAATGCACTCAAAGTGTTATTTGGGTCATATTGTTAGAGGGAACACCTTCGTGTAATAGCTTGTTGGAATTGAGACAAAAAAATATAAAGGTTGGGATGATGAGAAAGGCACTTCCGACACCCGAGAACGACTTACAAGCTAGGTGATCGTTTTCTGACATTAAAAAGGGGTTAATTAATTAGTAAAGTGATTTTACTTTAGTTAAATTATAAAGTCACTTTACTTTATTAAAAAGGGTAAGAAGGTCCAAAAAGGGTCAACAAAGAAATAAAAGGAGAATGAGGACCCCTCTCTCATTATGAAATTGTTATTTTCCAAAAACGAAATTGAGAGAACTCTTGTGGCTTTGGCTCTTAGGACAAAAAACCCTAGAGAGTTTAGAGATTAGTTTTGGTGATGAGCCATCCACCCTAGTTGGTCATTGAGAGAAGATCATCCAAATCTTCTTATTGTTCTTCATTTGTGTCGGAGTTCATTTTATTGTGGCTGAGATTTCTCTTTCAGTGGTTGAGTTATTTGTTTGTGGTCGAGTTCTTCATTGGCGACTGAGTATTTCTCATTATGGGTCGAGTTGCTAGTGTGGAGAGGTTTGGTTTATCTTGAGGTTGCATCTTTGGTAATTTGGGGCAATGTTTTCTATGGTTCGGGTCGAGTTACTCTTGGGAGCGAACTGTTGGTTGAGAAGGGCGATTTTCTTGGCCACTTTCTTATGTTGTAGGTCAAGCCTTCTTACCGAAGTCTAGTTTTATTACTATTGAGTGGTGATTGTATTTTCTGTTGAAAGGGGTTCAAGTTAGTTGTTGTTTTGGGTCTATTTCCAAGTATTGGAGCTGAGAATCTGTTGTTGGATGAGTTATTTGCAAAGTGGCCAAGTTATCTCTTGGGGGCGACTTCATCGTTTCTGCTAGGCGAGTTATGGCTGTAGGCAAGTTGAATCTCCTTCTTAGAGCCGAGTTTCCTCATTTTGGGCAGAGCTTTTGCAGCTGAGGCGAATTGTATACAGGCTAGGCTGATTTTGTGCTTGTTGAGAGTCGAGTTACACCTACAGGAGCCTCCTTTCTCTTGTTGGGTGAGTTATAACCAGTCTGGGCTGAGTT
>JASDQU010750853.1:0-14024 GCA_032191745.1 Picea mariana
ATTGATGAACAGTGTAGTCTAAGGCTGGGAGGTTTGTGGATGGTTTGCACGCAGTTGGTGACATTCTTACCAAGATAAGTATTGGTTATGTGATAAATTTACATGTTGCATTGTCATTTATGTGTTAATTTATGGGTTTTATGGCATGTGTGGGAATATATGTCTGTATGTTTAAGGGTATACCCCTGTGTACGCTACATGTCTATGATTACTGTTAATACAGCCTGAAAACTGTATATTTACAGAACACAACTGTTGTTTATTTTTTATATGTGAAGCTTCTTCTAGAGCATTTTATGTATATGTTTAATTGCATGCAGTTCAATATGTATGTATGTTTGTGTGTATATATGTGTATTTTTAAAAGAAAAATTATGTGACATACCTTAGTTGGATACTGGGTTGTTACCATATGTTGTCAGAACTAAGTTAAGTGTCTGAGTAGTGACGTTCCCCGGCCTGTTGGTGGTTGGGGAGGTACGTTACAATATGGTATCAAAGCGTCAGTTTTCGACACTGAGCCTGAATGGGCCAAACAATTCGAATGGAGACAAGATTACAGTATGGTATACAGTATATTTGCGTTCATGGAAAATTGAACCACTGCGCGGAAGAATAATATGTAGGGATGTGTGCGCTAAATTTAGCATTGCACTGAGTGCATACACATAGTAAGGGTGCACGTGGTGTGCGCGGTATGGTAAGGCACAGTGAATCACATGAATGGTGGATTTGACATATTGAATCACATGACATCGGAACTTATGCAAAAGTGGTTTCGGAAAACCACCTTTCGCCTGATGTATCTCTGTGTGATGATGTAGTTCTTGCTAAGTTCTCAAAACTTGGGTMTTGTCTAAGAATTKTCATGGTGGMAACACCAATAAATTAGAGAAGATAATTCTGATATATTTATTGAGCCGAAATAGTTCATATTTCTCATGGAT
Source organism: Picea mariana (assembly GCA_032191745.1). NCBI lineage: Eukaryota > Viridiplantae > Streptophyta > Pinopsida > Pinales > Pinaceae > Picea > Picea mariana. Next base: position 948 of record JASDQU010750853.1, read on the forward strand.
TGTGGATTTAGTTAACCTAATAGGTTTTAATGGCTGCACATTTTGYAGAATTAACAACAACTAGATCAGATCGGTACYRAATCCATAGGAATGGAAGAGACACAGAGAAAWTACAKTCAACAAGATGAGAGMAGAGGGATGAATGCCCATTTGGACATTGAAGAAACAAACTCCAATGGACATGGAGAGGAAAGGGATGAAAACTTAAATATGGTAGAGACCATTAAAAATTTGCAAAAGGATGTCCAAAGCCATAAATATGATAATGAAAGACTTATGAGAGCCAAAGAGCAGCAGGATGACTTCAACATGAAGTTATTACAAAGTTTGAACAAAATAAAAAATAAATTGGAAAAAGAAAGTGACTCAAGCAAATCTAGAAGTCACAAACCTTCGGATGAGAAAAAGAAATCAGGAAATGTTAGCAGACACCACCATCACTCCCCAAAGAATTCCAATAAAAGAGCAGGTAGAAAAACAAGTCCATCCCCTGTCAGACATCATAATAGTTCTGGGGTGGATGAACTATGAGGAGAAATGAACAAAATCAGACCTCCTACATTTGATGGTAAGCACAAGAAGGATGAAGATGCAGAAACATGGTTGTTGGGCATGAGAAAGTATTTTCAATTACACAATTATTCTTCTCATGCAGAGGGTAGAATTGCCATCTATCAACTCAAAGGAAAGGCATCCATGTGGTGGGATCAGTTTGTGAAGGTACAACACATTAAAGAGAAGAGCGTTACTTGGAGGGAATTTAAGAGGTATTTTAAGAAGAAATTCTTGACTAAGAGATATTATGACAAGAAAATGAAAGAGTTATTTGAACTCAAGCTCGGAAGCATGACCATAGATGAATATGAAAGAAGATTCCTAGAACTGTTGAAGTACGTCTCCTTCATCAAGGATGATACAATTAAAATTCAAAGGTATTTGAGTGGATTACCAGCGTTCATCAGTGAAAAAATATAGTATGATGATCCCAAGACATTGGAAGAGACCATAAGGTGAGATAAATGTCTATATGATCTGCAGAAAGCAAGGCCAACTTTCCAAAAAGTTTGGGAAGACAAAAAGAATTTCAGGGTGGATCAAAGGAAGAAAGGATTTAAACCACCATTCTTCAGAAATAGTCCACGGGGACCACAAACTCCTAAAGAGCCCAAAATGATAGAGGCAGAAGGCCAAAGGCCAAGGCAGCCACCTATTCAATGTTGGGGTTGTAAAGAAGATCATAGATTCAGAGATTGTCCTCACAGAGGTGAAAAAAGGAAGGATTGTTTATAATGTACAGCAAGCTAAAACAGTGGGGGACATGGGCAGAAATGTGCCAAGGATCTATGCAGCCCTGGATAACAAGCAAGCAGAATATCAGTCACACATGATTGAAGTGGAAGGTATGATTAACAACCAAACCATTTCTATTTTAATTGATTCAAGAGCTAGTCATAGTTATATAGATCCTAAGATGGTAGAAAGTTTCCAATTGCCAAGAAGCAAGCATGGAAAATATTGGTTGGTACAGTTGGCTACAGGAGACAAAAGAAAGGTTAATGATATGGTTAAGTCATGTCTTATGGAAATGAATGGACTGAGCACCAAAGTAGATTTGAACATCTTATCTTTAGGTTCCTATGATTGTCTAATTGGGATGGATTGGTTGGACCCACATCATGCTCTATTGGATTTTCATAACAAAGAATTCACTTGCTTGGATGAAGAAGGGAACCAAAGGAAAGTGTAGGGAATTCCCAGGGCAGTAACCGTTAGAGAAATTTTGGCATTGCAGCTGAAGAAATGTTATAGAAGAGGATGTCAAATATTTGCAGTTCATATGGAGGAGACACCTAAAGACAAGGTGCCAAATTTGGAGGATTATGCAGTCCTGAAATATTTTAAAGATGTATTCAAGGGGGTACCGGGACTACCCCCAAAGAGAGACATTCATTTTTCTATAAATCTGACACAGGGAGCAGCTCTCGTGTCAAAGACTCCTTACAGAATGAGTACGCCAGAATTGAAAGAGTCGCAAATGCAACTTGAAGAACTTCTGAAGAAGGGGTATATACATCCAAGCATGTCACCTTGGGGTACCCCAGTCTTGTTTGTGAAAAATAAATATGGAATGTTAAGATTGTGCATTGATTTTAGACAGTTGAATAAAGTGATTGTCAAGAACAAGTATCCTCTGCCAAAGATCGATGATCTTTTTGATCAATTGAAGGATGCAAAGATAGCTCTCATATTCGGATACCATCATGTAAGAATTGAATAAGAAGATATCAACAAGACCACCTTCAGGACAAGGTATGGTCATTATGAGTTCATAGTGGTGCCATTTGGGTTGTCAAATGCACAAGTTGTTTTCATGTTCTTAATGAATGGTGTTTTCCGAGAATATTTAGACAAGTTTGTCATTGTCTTTCTGGATGACATTCTTATATACTCTAAGTTAGAGGAAGAGAATGAACATCATTTGAAGATGGTGTTTCAAGTATTAAGGGAACATCAGTTGCATGCCAAATTGAGCAAGTGCTCATTTTATCAAAAACAAATTCATTATTTGGGGCATATCATCTCAAAAGATGGGATAGCAGTGGACCCTGAGAAGATAGAATCCATTAGAGAATGGTCAGCACCAAAGAATGTGACAGAGGTTAGATCATTCATGGGCCTTGCAGGTTACTACAAGAGATTCAATGAAGGATTCTCAAAGATAGCACATCCAATCACTTCCTTGCAAAGAAAGGGTATGAAGTTTTAGTGGACGTCGGACTGTTAAAAGAGTTTCCAACATTTGAAACAATTATTGACAAGTGCTCCAATACTAAGGATTGCAGACCCAAATGAAGATTTCATTGTATGCACAGATGCATGTAATGAAGGACTTGGTGGAGTCCTCAGTCAAAATGGATTTGTGATATGTTATGAATCAAGGAAGTTGAAAGAACATGAAAGAAACTATGCCACTTATGATTTGGAGTTGGCAGCCATAGTACATGCCCTGGGGAAATGGAGACACTACCTCATGGGAAAAAGGTTTGAGCTAAGAACAGACCACAATGGTTTGAAATATTTATTTGATCATCCAAATCTAAATGCTAGGCAAAGTAGATGGTTAGAATTTCTAAGTGAATATGACTTTGATATAAAGCATATCAAGGGGAAAGAAAATAAAGTGGTTGATGCACTCAGCAGGAGGGTGCATGAACTACATGCTACAGCCATCAACATGTATCAGACTGATGTTAAAAGAAAAAATTTGGAGGCTGCAAATATAGATCTGCAATACAAAGAATTGATTGCAAAATTACTGCAAGGTAAGACACCATAGAAGATGGATATTTATAAGTTGGGAGTAGATGGAATATTGCTGCACAAGAATAGAATTTTCGTACCAAATGTCCAGGACTTGAAACGTATAATTTTTCATGAGATGCATAATGCTCCTTATGCAAGGAACCTTGGATATCATAAAACCGTAGCAGTGGTCAAGAGCCAATACTTTTGGCCAGGTATGAAGAGAGAGATAGCAGAATACATCGCAAGATGTATGGAATTCCAGAAAGTTAAAGAAGAACATAGGCACCCAGCAGGATTGTTGCAACCTTTGTCCATTTCTGAATGAAATTGGGAAGTGGTGACAATGGATTTTATTATGGGATTTCCCAGAACAGGCAAGCTACATGATTTGATTATGGTGGTGGTGGACAAGCTTACAAAAGCTGCCCATTTTATTCCACTAAAAACTACTCACAAGGCAGCAGATGTCGCTGATAGTTTCAGGAAGGAAATGGCACGATTACACGGAATTCCAAAAACAATTGTGTCTAACAGAGACCTGAAATTCACCTCGAATTTCTAGAAAGGATTGTTCAAAGGATTTGGGACGAATCTGAACTTACCATTTTGAGTTTGATGGATAGACAAAGAGGGAGAATAGAGTGATAGAAGATATGTTGAGAATGTATGTGATGGATAAACCATCCAAATGGGAAGACTACCTACATTTAGTAGAATTCTCTTACAACAATGGGTATCAGACATCATTGAAGATGAGCCCATTTGAAGCACTTTATGGCAGAAGGTGCAATACTCCAGTGAGTTGGGATAACCCAGCTGATAGAACAATAGTCAGGCCAGAGTTGCTCAAGGAGATGGAGGACCAAATGTTAAAAATTAAGCAGAATTTGAAAGCTACCCAAGACAGACAAAAAAGGTATGCTGATAAAAATAGAATCCACAGAGAATTCAAAGTGGGTGCTCATGTTTTCCTAACGGTGAAAGCTAACAGGATTTTTCTGAAGCTGGGAAGCTATGCCAAGTTGGCAGCCAGATTTTGTGGACCATTTGAAATCCTAGAAAGGATTGGTCCAGTTGCTTATATGATTTCATTGCCTGCATCTATCTCTGTTCATAATGTATTTCATGTATCATTGCTAAAGAAATACATACATGATGCTAATCATGTTGTTGATTGGAATGTTATTCAGGTGGAGCAATAAGGTGCTTTCCAAGTGCATCTAGTGCGCATTTTGGACTGGAAAATAAAACAACTCCAGAATCGAGCCATAGGGCTCGTAAAGGTCCAGTGGACCTGGTACGGACCTGAAGACGCTACTTGGGAGCATGAGGATGCAATGCAGGTAGAATACCCACATCTTTTTGGAAAAATTTGAAAATTTTGTTGTATATGGGTACATGATGCACTAAGGACAGTGCATAAATAAGGGGAGGGGATTGTAATATCCCTCGATCGAACCCAAATGCAAGTGTAATCCAAGTATATTTAAGCTAGTGAGTTGTTTAGACATCATTTTTGTAATACACCTTTCATGGCATGGTGTGCGCATATACTGTGCAGTAAAGTTATGTAGTGTGCACATTTCTGGATATCGTGTGCAGTAACTAAAGTGTGCGCAACCTTGAGGACAGCAGATACCACGCACAGTAACCAAAGTGCGCACAATATTAAGGTCAATGAACCTTTATGTATATGATATGCATTATAGGCTGGTGAGCCAATATTATAAGTCAAAATGCTTATGTTTTAGAATTAGGTCAGAGCGCCTAGATGTTAAAGGCCAACACACCTATTTTGTATATGTCTCATGATTAATATAAAATACATCGTTGCGCGCAGACCGACCACGATAAAAGAGAAGAGGGACTAGATTCTACCAGTTAGGGAAAGGGAGGACCAAAAGCTAAGGAAAGGGCTAAGCGAGAGAGAGCTTAAGCCAAAAAGGAATATTAAATTAATATTTCTTTGAACATAAAGTATGGATAATTATTTCATCCTAAGTCCTAAAGAAGGGGWCAAGTGTATCAGAGCAGCTTCCAACATGACAAGTGTCAAGTTGGAGACATGCATACTTATTGTCGAGACTTAGTGCCTTTGGGGGATCTTACCATTTTTCTTTGGAGCAGAGAACCATTATTAGGGAAAGATACATTCCGTCAGTTGGGGAGATATCCTCATACCTTCATATCACTATACATGAACCTGTTTTCGTGGCCATTTTCCTATTGGTGTCCCTGTCAGCTTGGGAGTGGGATTGAAGAGGCGGGTTGTCAGGCTCGTGAGCAATTCTCTGAGTGAGATAATTGGTAGGGATCGATTTCCTGAAGGTGCTAAACTACAGCTATAGTTCTCGGAGACTTCCGGTCCGGCCTGTTGCTGAAGCCCTGGAAGGGAAGTGGAGCAACCGAAGGAATTTTGAGCAGAGAAGGGGCACACTTCCTTGGGTGGGATAGGCATGTGGGAAATGAGAGGTTGTAGGCTGTCGTTTGAGTGAGCACCTGAGATGGAATCTTTCCTATTGACCATGAACCTTTAGCCTGGTTAAGAATCCCTTACCTGGGTGGAGTCTAGTCCCATCTCGGGGGTGACTCGATGTTGAGAGTGATGAACAGTGTAGTCTAAAGCTGGGAGGTTTGTGGATGGTCTACACGCAGTTGGTGACATTCTTACCAAGATAAGTATCAGTTCTGCGATGAATTTACATGTTGCATTGTCATTTATGTGTTAATTTATGGGTTTTATGGCACGTGTGAGCATATCTGTCTTTATGTTTAAGGGTATACCCCTGTGTACGTTGCATGTCTGTGATTACTGTTAATAAAGCCTGAAAATTGTATATTTACAGAATGCAACTGTTGTTTATGTTTTATATGTGAAGCTTCCACTAGAGAGTTTTATGTATATTTTTAATTACATGCAGTTCAGTATGTATGTATGCCTGTGTGTGTATATACATATTTTTAAAAGAAAAATTATGTGACATACCTTAGTTGGATACTAGGTTATTACCATATATTTTCATAACTAAGTTAAGTGTCTGAGTAGTGACGTTCCCCAGCCTGTTGGTGGCCGGGAGGTACGTTACAATTTGTTGGTGAATTCCCTTGACCTGTTTGTCAACAATATGATCACTTGATCCCTTTTGTATGTAGTCGGGGTTGAGCTATGTTTGTGTCAGTTGTTATGCTATCTATGAGGTGTCCAATAATGGTGGCAAATAAGGTCGAAGGATATGCACATTGAACATTGGGTGCAGGCCAAGGAAAGGAGGAATGTTGAGCTCAAAAGAATTATCACCCATAGCCTTGGTGATGGTGTATGGCCCATAAAAGAGTGGGCAAAGCTTCTAATGGGGTCCGGTAAGGCGTTTTTTTCTGCAAATGCAACCAAACTTTGTCTCCCACCTAAAACTTATGTGGCACTTGGTGTTGACCATGGATTTTCTTGTACTTTTCATTGGACTTTGTAGGATATCCTGAACCTATTGGTGGATGTGCTTGATCTTCTCAATGAACTGGGTGGCTTTTTCAACTTTAGTTGTAGCAAAATATGAGTCAGCCGAGATGACCACAAGGGGTAGTGTTGGCATAGGGGAAGACCCAGGATTCAACTCCAAGAGCACACCAACAAGCCCTAACTACTAGTCCTTTCGGCAACAACTGCGAAGCAGATGCAGTCTCTCCAAAGCAGTTATGAGGGGGTTGCAGGACAGATATGTCTACAACCAAAGGGAATATCATGTGGATCTAACACAAGAACATTACAGCATTCATATATCACTTATCAACTCATATCTATTCTACACATCTACTTATCATATCTAAAACAGTACTGCAATCACAATATATCAATGATAGATACAAAATACCAATCACACATAACACAAAATATACATGGTTCACCCTCTCTCTAGGGCTACGTCCATGGAACTGTGCTATAATATATTATGGTAAAGCATATAGTTCTTATTTGTGCTCTTAGCTAGCAAATATTCCTTCTTCTCCTCTCTTTCTCTCCCCTCCCTGCACACCCAGCTGCAAGGTTGATCTTCGCACCCAGCTAAAGATCTTACAATACCAGAAGGATCTCACTCTCAGCACTTCTCTCTCAACTAAATCAATAGCAACAACAACAATAAAAACATTATCGTACCCACCCAAAGTACCAACCCAAACTAGGCCATTTAGGCCTCTATTTATACATTACAATAGCTCATCTATAGCCTTAGGCTGAAACTTAAGTGTCCAAAACCCTATATACCGAAACCCTAGGTCAACTTGACCCATATTTTCAAGGCTTCGCCAGCCTGTCTTTCCTTCCTTTTCACGCGGTGCTCCAAAGTGTCCATTGGTAGATTTTTCCTCTTGTTGAGTTGTCCACGATCCTTCTTCATTGCTTATCTATCATCCCCAATCTCCTTGTCCAAAAAATTTCTTTCTCCAGCTTCACTCCATTTTTTCTGCTCTTTTTCTCACTTCGACCCAATAACAGTCACTATGTCTTCCGCGTAGTTCGCATTCTCCCTTTTCTTCATTGATCTTTGCTTGCTTCCATAACCAAGGGCCAAAAATCCCCTGACACTCACTTGTGACTGGCCCCGAGGCACTTCAAATCTAAGCTTCATGTTTTACTTCGACTCCAGGCTACGCAGTGCAACCTCTGCATTCTTCTCTTTGCCTCCTCTCCATCCCTTGTGCAGACTTTCTTTTCTGTATCTGGTACCCAGTTTCAACTACACCTGGTACCTAGGCCCTTTTCTTCATGCTTTCACTGAGAGTTGTGAGGCAGTTGGTTGTATAGTACAACTTCAATCAGCTCCCATTCACTAATCCTTCCTTCCATTCTCCATTCAGAGTCTTCAATTGCGCATCTCCTCCCTCTGTAACATAAGCAATCTCATATGGCCCTACCCAATGCATTATGAACTTCCCAGGATGTTTTATGAACTTGTTTTCATATACCGGTACTAGATCACCTTGTTTGAATGCCTTCTTCTTGATGTGCCTATCATGATAGGCCTTCTCTCTTTCCTTTTGAACCTGTTGATGGAATATTGCAATGAATTTGTCTTCTTCCAATTCAACCAATTGTGCAGGCCTTTCTTGAATAGTGCAAGGGTCATCCATATCTATAAAGGCGGCAATTCTTAGGCTTGGTACTAGATATTCGATTGGAACAACAGCTTAAAGACCATATACCAACTTAAAAGGGGTCTGCATTGTCAACTTCTTGCAAGTGGTTCTATAGGCCCATAACATTTTTGGTACTCTTAAATCCCAATCATCTTTGTTCACACAACAAATATTGGTTAGTGTTGTCTCCAAGATATTGTTGAATGCTTCAACTATCCCATTTTTCTTGAGGATGGTATGGTGTGCTCTTCTGATGGTGGACTATAAATTATTCAGTCAAGGCTTCAACTATCTTATTGATGAAATGTATTCCTTGATCACCCATAAGGATCTTTGGGCCTCCAAACCTGGTTATGTTGTCATCAAATATGAAGCGCGCAACTGTAGTTACACTACAGTCCTTGACTGCTCTTGCTTCAGCCCATCTAGTCAAGTATTTTGTTGCTATAATTATGTACCTTACTCCTGTACACTTTCCTGGTGGGTTTATAGGTCAACCAAAGTCAATGGCCCATTTCTCAAATGCTTGTAGGGTCAGCTGCGGTGCTAATGGCATTTCATCTCTTCTGGATGGTTTCCCAACTCTTTGGCATACATCGCAGGCTCTGGAATAGTCTTTAGCATCTCTATGTAAGGTAGGCCACCAAAGGCCATCTCTAACAACATTTTGTGCAGTTGCTTTCCCTTCATAATGTCCTCCTATGATGCCTTCATGAACTTCTGCGAGGATCAACAGTCATTCTTCTTCCATAACACACCTTCTCAATATCTCATCAAGTCCCATCTTGTATAGATGTCCAGTGATAAGTGATAAATTTGCATCACGCACCACTAGTTGCTTCTTCTAAGCAATTGTGTACGCACTAGGTTCTATTCCTATTGATAGTAACTGGACTATCTCTGCAAAGTGGTCATCGATCTTTCTAATGGTTAGTAGTTGTGCATCCTCTAAACTAGTTGGCTCTTCTCCATGTTCCAACCTTGATAAGTGATCAAGACCTTTGTTCATTCTCCCTGGCTTTACTATGATCTCAAAATCATATTCTTGAAATAGCGGCATCCATATTAATTTCCTTCCACCCAACACTGGCTTGTTGACTAGGTATTTCAGTGTGGAGTGATTAGTAAACATTTTAAAGTGTCCTCCCAACAAATAGTGGTGAAATTTTTGCACTGCATAAACCATGGATAATCCCTCTCTTTCAGTAGTGGTATAATTAATCTCAGTTGTAGATAGATTCCTGCTAGCAAAGGCTAATGGGTGGTCAATATCTCCTTCTCCTGACTGTGCTAACACAGCTCCTAAAGCAATGGAAGACGCATCGACATGCACATGAAACTCCTTGGTCCAATCTGGGAAAACCAGAATGGGCGGAGTAACCATTTTAGTTTTAGTGTGTCAAAGCTCTGTTGGCATTCTTCTATCCAACTAAACTGACAATCCTTCTTCAACAACTTCTCCATGGGTGCTATAATCTGAGCATATCCCTTAATGAACTTTTTGTAGTAGCTTGTGTGTCCCAACGCAGTGTGCAACTGTTTGACTGATGTAGGAGGGGGTAGATAAACTATAATGGAAATTTTGGATGGATCTACCAGTAATCCTTGCTTACATACAATATGACCTAACAGAACTCCAAATGGTGAAAAGGAAATACATTTCTTCAAGTTTAAAGCAATTTGACACTGCTTTCATTTATCCAACATTAGCCTTAGACATTCAATATGGTTTTTCAATAAGCTAAAAACAGTCCAATCATCAAAGTATGCTTCTAAAAATTTATGCAGAAATTCCTTGAATGCTTTGATCACCACCTTGGAAAATATGGTTGCGGCATTCTTCAATCTGAATGGCATCACTGTATATTGGTAGAATCCCCATTCTATTGCAAATGTGGTCTTATGGCGGTCTTCCTTGGCAATCCGGATCTGATGGTATCCTGAAAATCCATCTGTAAAATAATATACTTCCTGACCTCCCACATTATCTAACACTTCGTTAGTGAATGGTGTAGGGAAGGGGTCATGCAAAAAAGAATCATTCAGCTTCCCAATATCTACGCATATCCTAATCTCTCATGTTTTCTTGTCTTGCACCACCAAAGGGATTATCCACTCTGACTCTTCGACAGGTTCTATAATTCCTACTTCCAGTATTCTGTCAAGCTCAATCTTCACTTTCTCCTTATATTTAGGGTTCAGTCTGTAATGTCTCTGTTTGATTGGTCTAGCATCTGGCTTCAAAGGGGTCCTCATCTCCCCCATAGGCCCTTTAATTCCCTTCATATCATTGAACTTAGTTGGAAACAAGTCCTGATATTCATGCAGTAACTCTGTAATTTTATCAATGGTAGAAACATCCCAATAATCTCCAATGTTTGCAAACTTTTGTGTCTTCTCTGTTCCAATATTGACTTTCTTGATTTTGATTGGTTGTCCAATGAATGGAAGCTCAACTCCTGGTTCTTCCACATCTCTCTGGACCTCTGTTTCTGTTATTTTCACCTTCCTTGGATCATCATCTTCATCGGAATTGATGTTGTAACAACCTTGCAGTTTCTGGAGAGGCGCAGTCCATTCATCCTCTTCCTGTTCTAAGAGAATGATGGATACCTCCTCGAATACTTTCTATCTCACAATCTATAATGCTTGATCTACTGATGGATATGGACTTTCAAATAAGAAAGTGGTTACAAAGTTCTGAGTTGTACCTTGCCAATCTGTAGTGATGAGGCGTAGCTCTGCTTGAAGGTACCAGTTGATAGGTGTCGTGTCCAGTGTGTTGATGAATTTGTGTATCCATTGTTCTTGTGGAATGTCGCTCCAGGCCTCTTCGTAGCTTCACACATGGTCCTTTGGGAAGCTTCAACCTATGTAGCGAACTTCGCAGCCTTCTACTTGTGTTGAGAATCGCACTGTCATTGGAGTACGACATTGTACCCAATCTGTAATATTACTTTTGTGTGTCCCCCACCATCTTGTTCGTGTGGCTTTCAAGGCCTCATCCGTTTCCAACAACCTCTGTTGTGTTGGTACACTTGCTTCAAAGTTTGATAGGAAGGCTTCTAACGGATTCAAACCATCAAATGTGGGTAAGTTACTCACTGTTGTGTCGATCTAGCGAACTTCTCTAGTTAATCTAGCACATCTCCTTGTAGATAATTCATACATCTGGTTCTGCCAGTTCTCCAATGCTTCTTCTGAGTCTAATGAGCATGTGTTGTCACTTCACCATCTTAGATTCCCATCGACTGTAGGATTAATGTAATCTTGTTGTCTGGTTGTTAGTTTATATATGTTTTATAGTGCATATGCGTGGTCTTCTTCTCTGATAGGCTTTGTGTACCACTGACCTTCATCTGGATCTAAAGGTGTGATGACCCTAAGGCCATCTCCTTCAAAATTCATACGTCTCTTCTTTAAATCAACCACAATGGAATTATTGAAATCCCAATCAATTCCTAAGAGCGCAGGTTAATGGAAATTGTCATCAACTATTTCAATTACCTCAAAATCTACAAATGTTCTTACTCCATCAATGTCCACAGGGACATGCTCCAATCATCCAAATGGGCTGACAGCTTGTTGGTTAGCCATCCTAAGCCTGATAGGGGAATATATCAACTTCATTTTTCCCATCAGTGTCCAAGTTTGCTTCGTCGTGACATTGACCTACGACCCTAAGTCAAGGACTACATAGTCTATCTCATACTCTCCTATTTGAGCATTCAAATGTAATTCCTTATTTTTCCTTCTCTTCTTACCAATTTGGTGTACTGCCCTATTCAGTAAGGGGTCTATATTTCCTAGCTCATATTGTCTGATTAAATTATGTGGCTCTTGTACAATTCTTTCATCTCGAATCAACTTAATACAAGTATGTAAAAATTCCATGAGCTTTCTTACCTCTTTTCCTTATCTTGGTGAAGCAAACTGATCAAATGTGTGAGGCATTCCATACTCTCTTACTTATGGTTTTGTCTTCGATGAAGAACCTTGGTCTCCTTTGAACTCTGCTCTTGCTTCCTCAAATATTTGTCTTTCTTTCTTTGCATCAAAATTTTGGGTCCTCTCTGCATCTTTCCTGATTCCTGAATCTTCTATAGTCTTCCCTTGTGTCAGTTTGTCTTCTCATGTAACAGTGCCTACTCTGGTTATAATAGTGAATCTAGGGTCTTCTTCACTAGGTTCAGCATAGATCATTTGCACTTGCAGGTTCTGTTGAGGTCCTCATCTTTCCTGAAGCTTAGCTAGCAGCACAGGAAAATCTTCTATAACATGGTCAAATGAGTTGCAGTAGCTGCAAGTGGTACAAGGGTTCTAACAATCCCTTGTAAGGTGTCCTAGATGTGTGCATTTATAACATATGATATGTCCTTGGCCTCGACCTATTCCTCCTCGTCATCCTCTTCCTATGAATCCATCACGAGGATTGAAGTTTCCTCTCCCAGGAAAGTTGTACCGCATAGTGTTTCCTTCTTGTTGTACTTCGCCTTCAATCTTATATATGTCTCTTGACCTTTCATGCATGAGATCATAAGCCCTACAATCCTTATCATCATGTCCTATGGACTTACAAAATGTACAATACAAATTTGTAGGTGTATGAACATACTTTTGCATATAATAGCACTCACC
>JASDQU010750853.1:27673-44373 GCA_032191745.1 Picea mariana
GGAGCTCCAGAAGCTAGATATTCATTGAATAGAGGGCAGTGTTCCTTATCATGGCCTTCCAATATGCATCTGACACACCAGATGTCTTCTCTTTTATCTTTTCCCTTGTCTTTCTTCATATCTTCGACCTGCAAAGACAAACTAGTTAGCTGACTTAAGATCTGGCTCACACCTAAGCTGGATTCTCCCATAGGGGTTGATTCTAGATTCATGGCGATCTCCAATGCCTCAGCTTGCGAAGCAATATTTTGTTGCATCAAGGGAACTCTGATGTTTGGTAGAAGGGCAGCAATGAACCATTCCTTCTTTTGTTCATTTGGGATCTGAAAAGTAAATCGGCATGTTAAGGTCTTGAATCTCTTATCAAAATCTCAAACAGGTTCAACCACCTTCTTCTTTATCTCTTTTAGTTATGTGATACATTGGGATTCTAACTTAGGTTTCTTGAATTTTTCAATCAGAGCGTTCTTGATCTGATTTAATGGCTTAGGTTGTGCAAGTCCTTGGACAAGTTTCATGTACCAACTCAGTGCGTGATCTCTGAGAGTTGTATTGAGCTAAGTTATTTTCACAACTTCATCTATGACATTATTAATATTCCATATAGCTTCACATAGAAACCAGTGTTGATCAGGATCTTCAGGCCATCTCCCCTAAAGATAGGGAGTCTCATCTCATCTATCATAGATATTCCTAGGGTTCTTGATTGAATATGTGGTGGACTACTATTGACAGTGCTCTGGACACTCTGGTGACTGGGATTACTCTGGTTCTTAATATTGAATCAATAGGAAGGGTAACAATACTTACTTCGATGGTCTACGCAGTTTTTGAGGTTTCAGGTTCTCCTCGACAAAGCTCTGCATATTTTCCTTCCTCTACCCTAGTGGGTTTTGAATGTTCTTCGTCTGTCATATCTTCCTCTTCTTCGCTGTAGAAACCTTTCTCCCCATAGTTCTTCTTAAACAGGTTCGCAAGATGAACTTCTCTTAATACTCTCCCACTGAGCGTATGTTTATATTCTGTGTCATTTTTGTTGTCTAAATTCTTGAACATTATCCTTTCTTGATCCTACCAATCTATTGTATCTTCAAGATGTTCTTCTCATGCAATAGCATCTTGATTCTCAACTTCACAAAATGAAAAAAATTCCCTCTGGATCCCTTAAAGAAATATCTCTCGTCTTGGTTGTATGATTCTACTCTGTCAACAAAAAACTTTGTGATGTACCCTCCAATGGTGCTATCGAACCAATGATCTACTGCTCATGATACGACGTTATCAACTCTCTTGACCTTCTTGATCAACTCTGATGTCCAAACCATAGGAGGTCTAGATCAGATCTCAAACTGGGTATCTGCTAATCTAGCTAGACACTCATATATCTCCTGATGGATCCCTCCAAAGAATATCTCGTGTATATCGGTGAAGATATATATTTCTAGCCAATCCTCAGTGCTAAGATTAGGGTTGTTGTTCTGGGCTTCATCGAAGTCCTTTTATTGATCTTCTATCCACTTTTGAATCTTTTTGTTCGATGGAAACCACCTTGACATTCCCTCAAAAATATTTATGTCCCAGCAACGGAACCATTTGTTGGCACATGGGGCAGACCCAGGGTCCAACTCCGAGAGTGCACCAACAATCCCTAACTACTAGCCCTTTTGGCAACACCTGCGAAGCAGATGCAGTCTCACCCAAAGCAGTTATGAGGGGGTNACCTAACTATCCGATCTGCCGGATAGTTAGGTATACCGAGAGTGCACCAACAATCCCTAACTACTAGCCCTTTTGGCAACACCTGCGAAGCAGATGCAGTCTCACCCAAAGCAGTTATGAGGGGGTTGCAGAACAGATATTTATACAACCAAATGGAATATCAAGTGGATCTAACACAAGAACAACACATCATTCATATATCACTTATCAACTCAAATCTATTCTGCACATCTACTTATCAAATCTAAAATAGTATTGCAATCATAGTATATCAATGACAAATACAAAATACCGATCGCACACAACACAAAATATAAATGGTTCACCCTCTCTCTAGGGCTACATCCACATAATTGTGCTATAATATATTCGGGTAAAGCATACAATTCTTATATGCGCTCTTAGCTAGCATATATTCCTTCTTCTCCTCTCTTTCTCTCCCCTCCCTGCACACCCAATTGCATGGTTGATCTTCGCACCCAGCTGAAGATATTACAATACCATAAGGATCTCACTCTCAGCACTTCTCTCTCTCACAATACTCCTCTCTCAACTAACTCAATAGCAAGAACAACAATAACAACATTATCGTACCCACCCAAAGCACCAACCCAAACTAGGCCCTTCAGACCTCTATTTATACATTACCATAGCTCACCGACAGCCTTAGGCCGAAACCTAGGTGTCCAAAACCCTAGATACCAAAACCCTTGGTGTCTAAAACCCTAGGCCAATTTGACCCATATTTTTAGGGCTTTGCCAGCTTGTCTTTCCTTCCTTTTCGCACGGTGCTCCAAAGCATCCATCGGTAGCTTTTTCCTCTTGCTGAGTTGTCCATGAACCTTCTTCCTTGCTTATCTCCAATCCCCGATCTCCTCATCCAACGGATTTATTTCTTGGGCTTCGCTCCATCTTTTCTGCTCTTTTACTCACTTCAACCCAATAACAGTCACTGTGTCTTCTGCGTAGTTCACACTCTCCCTTTTCTTCCTTGATCTTCGCTTGCTTCCATAACCAAGGGCCAACAAGTAGTTCAACATATATGAGACCCAATGGTTGGAATCCCAACCCCACCTGAAAGGGGTTGTGGCCAGTTGAGCTATGCAAGGCTCAGTTGTAGCTATGTTCGACATAGGGAAGACTCTCATCCCATGTATAAGGGTGCTTGTAATTATACATGCACAGGATATGCACGATCATTTGATTTATGACCTTGGTGTGGCCATCTGTCTGGGGGTGGAAGCTCATGGATTTGTTGATCTTGGTGTCCAGCAATCACCAGAGGCTTGACCAGAATGTGATCAGAAATCGACTGTCTCAATCTGACAAAATGGTTTGTGGGATTCCAAAATGTATCCAGACTCATTCAAAGAAGATCTTGGTAGTGCCCTATGTTGTGATTCTCTTCTTGTAGGTGACCAGAGTCACCATCTTGGAAAAGCGATCAAAAACCACAGAAACACAGTCATTTCCCTGCTTGGTGGACGGGAAGCCCGACATGTAGTCCATGGATATGGATTCACATGCCCTATTAGTAGTAGGTATAGAGGTGTATAGGATATGTTTCTTAGTGGTCGGTTTGTAAATAGCACAGATAGTACAAGACTTGATATACTTGTTGACCTCCTGTCAAAGTTTCGGTCAGTAGAAATATTTGTGTAGCATTGCCACTATCTTTTTTATGCTGAAGTGTCTTGCCACCCGACTATAGTGGACTTCCCAGATCAGCTTCACTTGCTCACCTGATGGAACACTGATATGGCAAAGATGGCACAGAAACCCTTCTTGAAGATGGAAATTAGCAAAAATTTCATTTGCGCCCAACATTTGGTAGGTGGTGGCGAAGTCTGGGTTTGTGTCATAGAGTTGGGGCCATCCAGAGGTCTCATGGATGCAAGAGTTTAGCACCATGGTGAGTGTCGCAACTAGCAGTCTGTTGAGGAAATAAGTGACGCAGATGGTGCTTCATGTTTTATACTTGATGTTGATATGGAATTGTTGGAATTATATGGACCACTTCTGATGGAGGTCATTCTACAATTTGCCTTGTGTCCGCATGAACTGTTCTGGATGACTATCTCCTTCCCAAGAATGGAATGTCTCCATTGGAGACAAGCTTGCACAATGCAGTACATTTCTTTATTGTAAGTAGGGTACTTATAGACAACATCTGAAAGTGTCTCGCTATGATAGGCCACGGGGTGGTCGTGCTGAGTGATAACGGTGCCCACAACATAGTCAGAATCATTAGTCTTGATCTCAAAGGTCTATTGCATATCTAGTAGTGAAAGCACTGGGGATGAGCACAAGTGAAGCTTCCAATCATCGAACACTTTTTGTTGGGACTGGCCCCACACAAATTTTTCCTTATCACCACCCCTAGTTACTTGGCTAAGGGCCCATGCAATATGGGAGAATCCCAACATGAACCTGCGGTAGAAATTGCTAAGGCCCAAGAAACTTTGAAGCTCAGTGAGTGTGGTTGTGGCTGGCCAGTCACAGATGACTTAGATCTTGCTTGGATCCACATGTACACCATGTTGATCAACGATGTAGCCCAGACAATGGACCCTGTCCATGCCGAAGGAGCATTTTTCCAAGTTGGTGTATAGATTTTGTTGCCGCAGGGTGTGCAGAGTCTGTTGAATATGTTGCAAATGTTATGTCCAACTCTTGTTGTAAATGAGAATGTCATCCAGATATACCACTACAAAAATATTGGTGAATGGTCGCAAGATATCCTCCATCATCCTCACGAAAGTGGCTGGAGCATTTTTCAAGCCAAAGGGCATGACTAATCATTCTAAAATACCTTCCTTTGACTTGAAGGTGGTCTTCCATACATCTATCTATTCTATCGAGACCTTGTGGTAGCCATACTTTCGATCAATCTTACTGAAGTATTTGGCCCCCGTGATTTGATCAAGGAGATCATCGATTCAGGGAATCAGGTACCGGTTTCTGACTATGATTTTATTCAAAGCCCGATAATCAATGTAGAGTCGCCAAGCTCCATCTTTCTTTTGTACCAGCACGATTGGGCTCCCGCAAAGTGATGACTTGTGGATGGATGTGCCCCCTATGGAGCAGCTCTTGGATTTGTCGCTTGATCTCCTCATTCTCTAATAGAGAGTGGCGGTAGACTGGCCCATTGGGACGTGGTGCATCGGGGCTCAAATCAATGCGATTTTTGACCTAATAGCACATAATTACCCCGGTAGGTGAGTAGAAGATATCCTAGTATCCTTCCATGACCTTATCCACTTGGTTCTGTTGTGTGGAGAGGTCGTCCATGGAGACCCTAGATGTGGCTATGATATTTCACTCATTCTGAGAGAAAATCACAAAGAAGACAAACTTTCCCATCTGAGAGATGACCTTCCAGCATTGATTGGCGAAGACCAAGGAAATAGCACTAGGTGGTATTGCCTCTAGTATCCTGTACAATTTCTTGTTCAAAGTAATAATAACACTGCAAGGCCTAGACTCATGTACATCATGGCGTTTCCATAAATATAGTTGGCCCAAAAGAACATTACAAAATTTGAGAGGGGAAACATCACACAATACCTCATCTTTGAAGGGTTTGATTTTGTATGACAGGAAACATCGTTGGCTGACGCAGATATCACTTCCTTGGCAGAGCCATCCGATGATGTAGGGTTGTGGTTGCGGCAATGTCGGCAGGGTGAGTCACTTGACAAACTCTCCTGAGATGAGTTTCTTCTGGTTACCGCTATCAATGATGAAGTGCAGCGGGGTACCCTTCACCCACATATGTTAATAAAAAAGGCGCTCACCTTCCTCTGGCTCATCTGGTTCACCGGGCTGGAGCTTGGTGGTAGCAACCATAGCACTGGTTTCTGCATCAATGATATGTCTCCCCCTTTCTAGTTTCGACTCAGAGTCGAAACCCATATCTGATTCAAAGGCTTTCACCTCAGCTATGAGTGACTGCTTTAATCGGTAATCAGCAGTGTTATGTCATGGGTTCTTATGGAAGTCGCACCACTTCCCAGTGTCTTTCTTTGTCTTTCTAGTGTTGTTCTTTTCTTGTGTCCTGGAATGGTTTTACTAAGGTGGTCCATCTTTTCTTTTTCCTTTGTTCTATGGGTTGGGGGTGCCCTTTCCTAGAATTTTTTGTGAGGGGTTCCTAGGCCCAAATTGTCATGTTTTTTGTTTGAGATTCTTCTCGATTTTGACGGCATATTGGTAGGTCATGACCAAGGATGAGATGTCTAGAAACTCCATTTTAGCTTGGATGTATCTATGTAGACCACCATGATACTTGAGCGCCAGATGTTGCTCAGAATCTTTGATACTCATCCTTGTGTGCAAGGTATGGAATATATTTGTGAACTTGGGCACTGCTTGGTCTCTTTCCTGCTGCAGTGTGGTCCATTTTTTATACAGGTCATCATAACTTCCAACAGGGTAGTATTGTTCCTTTTTAAAATCCTTGAAGGACTCTTAGGTGACTGCAATTGTAAATAATGAGAGTTCATTTGTTTCCTTCTACTCACAGAAAGTTTCCCACCAATATTTGACATGGGGAATGACTTTGAGGAACGCAAAATTAATCTTTTCTCTATTCAAAAAGTTATGGATAGAGAAATACCCTTCTAGCAGATTCAACCATTTTTCTACAGCATCTGCGTCTATATGATCTTCAAATATAGGAATATCGAAGTTTATTTGTATCTTGAAGGGGGCAATGTCTTCGTTTGAGGAATATGTGTCGCCTATTGGTAGTCGTCGAAGGATTTGCGCAAAACTATCAATCATCTCGTTCCTCTATTGCATGAGGGCTTCCTCGAGCAACATTTTGAAGGGATATCTTGTCTCGTCGTCTTTATTTTCTCCTGTTGTGAAAGGTCCCTTGGGCGTGCAAGAGCTTTGTCCTCAAGGGAAATAATCTCGAGACCCAATTCTTTGTACCCTGACCTCGTTGGGGAAATGCATTAAGAACGACAAGGAGAAAACCGCTCTAATACCACTGATCCAAATTTTATGAGCAGAACGAAATGATTACAGATTATTATCAAAATATTCTTAACACAGAATAACAAATATGCAGTAAAACTAGTTTCTATTCAATAAGGAAATAAGTTGAAACTGTAAAATGCAGCGGAAAACAAACTCATTATCATGGTGGCAGCTTATTTCTTAGAAGAGATGTGAAGGTTGTGCTCATTTTCCATAAGATGATTACAATGAGGTCTCAAGGCCTTTTTACGATAAACAAGAATGTCAAAACCACTAGACATCTAAAAACCTAACCCTAGGATATGAAGCACCAAAATTCATGTGGGCCCCGTTGGATATCATGTGTAGAATATCCTGTGTAACTTATGTAGCACCCGATGTAAGATATCATGAACCTATTGGTGGATGTGTTGGATCTGCTCAATGAATTGGGTGGCTTTTTCAGCTTCAATTGGAGTAGGAGATGAGTTGGCAGAGGTGTCCGCAAGGGGTAGTGCAACATCTATGGAATCCAATGGTTTGAATCTCAACCCCACCTGAAAGGGTTTGTGGCTGGTTGAGATATGAAAGGCTCGGTTGTAGTTATGATGGACATAGGGAAGAATCTCATCCCATGTGCGAGGGTGCTTGGAATTATACATGTGTAGGATATGCATGATCATTCGATTTACGACCTCGGTTTGGCCATCTGTCTAGGGGTGGAAGGTCGTGGATTTGTTGATCTTCGTGTCTATAAGTGACTAGAGACTCGACCAGAATGTGCTAAGAAATCGATTGTCCTGATCTGAGACAATGATTTGTAGGATTCCAAAATGTACCCAGACTCGTTCAAAGAAGGGCTTTGCAGTGGCCTATGTTGTGATGCTCTTCTTGCAGGCGGACAGAATCACCATCTTAGAAAAACAATCAACAACCAAAAAAACACAGTCAATTCCTCGCTTGGTCGACGGGAGGCTTGGAAGGTAGTCCATGGAGATGGATTCCCATGGCTTGTCAGAAGTAGGTAGAGGGGTGTACATGATTTGTTTCTTAGTAGTCGGTTTGGAAATAGCGTAAGAAGTGCAGGAACTGATATACTTGTTGACCTCTTGTTGAAGTTTCATCCAGTAGAAATGTTTCTACAACATTGTCATTGTATTTTTTACACCGAAGTGTCCTGCCAACCGACTGTAGTGGGCTTCCTATATTATCTTCACTCGCTTGCTTGATGGAATGCAGATATGACCCAGACAGAAAAGTAGCCCATCCTAAAGATCAAAATTAGCGACAACTGCATTTGCGGCCAACATTTGGTAGATGGTGGTGAAATCTGCGTCTGTCTCATATAGTTGGGGCCATCCAAAGGTCTCATGGACGCAAGAGTCTAGCACTATGGTGAGTGTTGCGACTAGAGGTCTACTAAGGCAATGAGCGACGTGGTTGGTACTTCATGTTTTATACTTGATGTTGAGGTGGAATTGTTGCAAGTATGTGGAGGACTCTTGATGGTGGTCATTCTGCAATTTTCCTTGTGTCTGCATGAACTACAGTGGCTTATGATCAGTGTGGATGACTATCTCCTTCCCAAGAATGTAATGTCTCCATTGGTGATAGACTATCACAATGGAGTACATTTTTTGTTGTAAGTAGGGTACTTATGGACAACATCTAATAACGTCTAACTATGATAGGCCATGGGGTGGTCATGATGAGTGAGAATGATGCCCACAGCATAGTCTGAAGCATTTGTCTCGATCTCAAAGGGTTGTTGCGGGTCTGGTAGTGAATGTATTAGGGTTGAGCACAAGTGTTGCTTCAAATCATCGAATGCTTGTTGTTGGGACTGGACCCACACAAATTCTCCCTTACCACTGCCCCTGGTTACTTGGCTGAGGGCCCATGCAATATGGGAGAATCCCAATATGAACCTACGGTAGAAATTGGCAAGGCCCAAGAAGCTTGGAAGCTCAGTGAGTGAGGTTGGGGTTGGCCAGTCACAGATGACTTGGATCTTGGATGGATCCACATGTACACCATGCTAATCAATGATGTAGCCAAGGTAATGGACCATGTCCATGTCGAAGCATCATTTTTCCAAGTTAGCGTATAACTTGTGTCGCTGCAAGGTTTGGATAACCTGTTGAATATGTTGCAATTGTTCTTCCCAAGTCTTGTTGTAAATGAGAATGTCATCCAAATACACCACTAAAAAAGTATTGGTGAATGGTCGCAGGATATCATCCATCATCCTCATGAAAGTGGTTGGATCATTTGTCAATCCATAAGGGCATGACCAACCACTCGAAAATACCTTCCTATGACTTGAAGGCGGCCTTCCACACATCTGTTTTTTCTATCGGGACCTGGTGGTAGCTAGATTTCATATCAATCTTACTGAAGTATTTGGCCCCCATGAGTTGATCAAGAAGGTCATTGATTTGGGGAATCGGGAACCGGTTTCCGACTATGATTTGATTCAGAGCTCGGTAATCAATGTAGAGTCGCCAGGTTCCATCTTTCTTTTGTACCAGCATGATTGGGCTCCCGCAAGGTGATGATCTGGGACAGATTTTCCCCTTGGGGAGAATCTCTTGGATATGTTGCTTGATCTCCTCATTCTCTCACAGAGAGCGGCGGTAGACTGGCCAATTGGAAAATGATGCGTCAGGGTTCAAATCGATGGGGTGCTTGACCTGACAGTGTATAGGTACCCCAATAGGTGAGGAGAATATATTTGAGTATGCTTCCATGACCTTATCCAATTATTTTTGTTGTGTGGAGAGGTCATCTACAAAGATCATGGATGTGGATGCGATCTTTCGCTCATTCTGAGGGTGAATCATGAAGAAGACAAACTTCCCCGTTTGAGACATGACCTTCCTGCATTGCTTGGCAGAGATCAAGGAAATAGCACTGGGTGGGACTGCCTCCGGTATCTTGTACAATTTCTTGTCCAAAGTAATAATAAAATTGAGAGGTCCAGACTCATATACAGAATGGCATTTCCATAAATATGGTTGGCCCAAAATAACATTACAAACTTCGAGAGAGGAAACATCACACAATACCTCATCTTTGAAGGGCTTGATGTCGTATGACATGCGACATTGTTGCCTGACACAAATGTCACTTCCTTGGCGGAGCTATCCGATGGTGTAGGGTTGTGGGTGCGGCGTTGTTAGCAGGGCGAGTCGCTTGAAAACCTATGTTGAGATGAGGTTCTTTCGGCTACCCCTGTGAACAATGAATTGTAGCGAGGTACCCTTCACCCACATATGTTAATGAAAAAGGTGCTCACCTTCCTCTGTCTCATCTGGTTCACCGGGTTGGATCTTGGTGGTAACAACGGTAGCACTAGGTTCTCCATCAATGATATGTCTCCCCATTACTGGTTCTGACTCAGAGTTGGAACCCGCATATGATTCATAGGCTTTCACCTCAGCCACCAGCGACTATTTTGAGCGGAAATCAACAATTTTATGCCAGGGGATCTTATGGAAGTCTCACCACTTCCCGGTATTTTTCTTTGTCTTTATGGTGTCCTTATTCACTTGCATCCTGGACAGGTTGTCCTAAGGTGGTCCATATTTTCTATTTCCTTTGTTCTTCAAGTTGGGGCCACTCTTTCCTGGCTTTTGTTGTGGGGGGTTCCCAGGCCCAAATTGACACATCTTTTGTTTGAGCTTATGCTCGATTTTGAAGGCATATTCGTAGGTCGTGCCCAAGGATGAGATGTATAGAAGCTCCATTTCAGCCTAGATGTATCTATGCAGACCATCACAATACCTTAGCAACAAATGTCGCTCATAATATTTGATACCCATCTTGGTGAGCAAGGTATGGAAGATATTTGTGAACTCGAGCACTACTTGGTCTCTTTCTTGTCGTAGTATGGTCCATTTTGTATACAGTTCGTCATAACTTCCAATAGAGTAGTATTGTTCCATAATAACATCCCTCAAGGACTCCCAAGTGACTGCGACTATAAATAATGACGATTCCTTTGTTTCCTTCTGCTCACAGAAAGTTTCACATCAATCTTTGACATGGGGAACGTCTTTGAGGAGCGCAAAAGTAATCCTTTCTTTATTTGAGAAGTTATGGATAGAGAAATACCCTTCTAGCATATTCAACCATTTGTCTACAGCATCTTCGTCTTTATAACCTTAAAATATAGGAATATCAAAGTTGATTTGTACCTTGAATGGGGTGGGGCCTCTGTTTGAGGAAGATGTGTCGCATGTTGGTAGTCGTCGAAGGATTTGCACAAAACTATCCATCATCTTGTTCCTCTGTTGCGTGAGGGATTCCTCGAGAAAAATTTTGAAGGGATCTCATGTCTCGTCATCCTTCTTTTCTCCCACCATGAGAGGTCTCTTGGGCGTGTGAGATCTTTTTCCCTTAAGATAAACAACCTCGAGACCCAATTCTTTGTACCTTGACCTCGTTGGGGGAATGCATTAAGAACGACAAGGAGCAGACCTCTATGATGCCACTGATCCAGATTTTATGAGCAAAACGAAATGAATACAAATTATTATCAAAATATGCTTAACATAGAATAACAAATATACATTAAAATTGGTTTCTATTCAATAAGGAAATAAGCTGAAACTCTAAACTGCAGCAAAAAACAAGCTTGCTAGAATGGTGGTGGCTTATCTCTGAGAAGAGATGTGATGCTTGTGCTCATTCGCCGAAATATTATTACAATGAGGCTCTGAAGGCCTTTTTACAATAAACAGGAATTCCAAAATCCCTAGACATCCAAAAACCTAACCCTAGGAGATGAAGCGCCAAAAGTCATGTGGGCCCCGTTTGGGTAAGTTAGTACGTCAAATTCGCGAGGTCGTAAATTTTTCTTACAATCTCCATTTTATGCACACGATAGCCCGTTGGAAAGGTCTATATGAGGAATACCCATGTTTTGTATGGTGAGGGCCACACATGTTGGCTATAGAGAGCCCTAAAAACGTTGTTTAGGCCCACAAAACAACCTCGAAAATCAGGGACCCGAAAACTAGGAAAAAACTGTCGAACTGGAAAACTGCCAAAATGAACCAATTGGAATAGATGGGAGGCCACCAACATCCACATGGATTAATCCTCCCCCATTAGAAAGCAATTGTCTCCATTGTTTTGAGTTCCCATCATTAGATGAGGAAATTTCTGTTGAATTTGGCCCCGGATGAGCCACTTGCCTTGGTGCAAGAGTTGCCCTGCTATCACAACTCAATAAAGTTGGATCCTTTGCTGGCGAGTTCCCTTGACCTATTTTTCAACAATATGATCATTGGATGCATGTTGTATGCAGTCGAGGTTGAGCTATTTTGGTTTCAGTTGTTCTGTTATCTCTAAGGTGTCCAATAATGGTGGGAAATAAGGTCGAAGGAGATCCCCTTTGAACACTGGGTGCAAGGCAAGGAAAGGAGGAATGTTGAGCTCAAAAGCATTATCACTCATAGCCTTGGTGATGGTGTATGCCCCATAACAAAGTGGATGAATATTCTAATGGGGTCTGGTAGGGAATTCTTTCTGCAAATGCAATCAAACTTTGTCATCCACCTAAAACTTATGTGCCACCCAGTGTTGATCAAGGTGTTTCTTGTACTTGTCATTGGACTTTTGTATGATATCCTGAACCTGTTTGCGGATGTGCTCGATCCTCTCAATGAACCCGGTGGTTTTTTCATATTCATTTGGAGCAGGAGATGAGTCGGTCGAGGTGACCACAAGGGGTAGTGCAACATCTATGGGACCCATTGGTTGAAATCCCAACCCCACCTGAAAGGGATTGTGGCCAATTGAGCTATGCAAGGCTCATTTGTAGCTATGTTGGACATAGGGAAGACTCTCATCCCATGTGTGAGGGTGCTTGGAATTATACATGTGCAAGATATGCATGATCATTCGATTTACTACCTCGGTTTATCCATTTGTCTTGGGGTGGAAGGTCGTGGATTTGTTGAGCTTGTTGTCTAGCAGTGACTAGAGACTCAACCAGAATGTGCTGAGATATTGACTGTCCCGATCTGAGAAAATGGTTTGTGGGATTTCAAAATGTACCTAGACTCATTCAAAGAAGATCTTGGCAATGGCCTCTATTGTGATTCTCTTCTTCTAGGTGTCCAGAATTGCCATCTTAGAAAAGCGATCAAAAACCACAAAAGCATAGTCATTTTTCTCATCTTAGTGGATGGGAAGCCTGACATGTAGTTCATGGAGATGGATTCCCATGGCCTTTCAGGAGTAGGCAGAGGGGTGTACATGCCCTATTTTTTAGTGTTCGGTTTGTAAATAGCGCAGGCAGTGTAGGACTTGATATACTTGTTGACCTCATGTCGAAGTTTCGGCCAGTAGAAATGTTTCTACAACATTTCCATTATCTTTTTGACGCAAAAACCACCTGACTGTAGTGGGCTTACCAGATCAGCTTCACTCGCTCGCTTGATGGAATGCAGATATGGCACAGACGAGACAATAGCCCATCCTGAAGATGTAAATTAGTGACAACTGCGTTTGCACCCAACATTTGGTAGGTGAAGGCGAAGTTCGGGTATGTCTCATAGAGTTGGGGCCATCCATAGGTCTCATGGTCGTAATATTCTAGCATCCTGGTGAGTGTCGCGACTGGCGGTCTGCTAAGTCAATCAACGAAATGGTTGGTGCTTCAATTTGTATACTTGATGTTGAGGTGGAATTGTTGCAAGTATGTGGACCACTTTTGATGGCAGTCATTCTGCAATTTACCTTGTGTCTACATGAACTGCAGTGGCTTATGATAAATGTGGATGATTGTCTCCTTCCCAAGAATGTAATGTCTCCATCGGCTACATGCTTGCACAATGGAGTACATTTTTTTGTTGTAAGTAGGGTATTTACGGACAACATCTGATAGTGTCTCACTATGATAGGCCATGGGATGGTTGTGTTGAGTGAAAACAATGCCTACATCTGAGACATGACCTTCCCCGTCTGAGACATGAACTTCCTACATTGTTTGGCAGAGATCAAGGAAATAGCACTAGGTGGGACTGCCTTCTGTATCCTGTACAATTTCTTGTTCAAAGTAATAATAACATTGCGAGGCCCAGACTCATATACAACATGGCATTTCCATAAATATGGTTGGCCCAAAATAACATTACAAACTTCGAGATGGGAAACATCACACAATACCTCATCTTTGAAGGGCTTTATGTCGTATGAAATGCGACATTGTTGGTTGATGCAGATGTCGCATCCTTGGTGAAGCCATTCGATGGTGTAGGGTTGTGGGTGTGGCATTTTTGGGCGAGTCACTTGAAAACCTATGTTGAGATGAGGTTCTTCCAGCTACCACTGTGAACGATGAAGTGTAGCGGGGTACCCTTCACCCACATACGTGAATGAAAAAGGTGGTCACTTTCTTCTGGCTCATATGGTTCACGGCATTGGAGCTTGGTGGTAACAACGATAGCACTAGGTTCTCCATCAATGATCAGTCTCCCCATTTCTGGTTCTGACTCAAATTTGGAACCCGCATATGATTCAGAGGCTTTCACCTCAGCTACCAGCGACTGCTTTGAGCAGAAATCAATAGTGTTATGCCAGGTGCTCTTATGGAATTCGCACCACTTCTCGGTATCTTTATTTGTCTTTTCGACGTCCTTTTTTGCTTGCAACCTGGACTTGTTTTCCTGAGGTGGTCCATCTTTGCTATGTCCTTTGTTTTTCGGGTTGGAGCCACCCTTTCCTGGCTTTTGTTGTGGGGGGTTCCCAGACCCAAATTGTCATGTCTTTTGATTGAGCTTCTACTCGATTTTGAAGGCATATCTGTAGGTCACGCCCAAGGATGAGATGTGTTATCCTCGATTTTTAGGGATAACCAGGAGATCATGTCTTGAGGCCCACAGGTCCTAGACATGGAGTACCGAGAGCAGAATTGACCTGAGCATGGCCCTAGAGGGCCCATCTTTCTCTTCTCTCATCAGACTTGTCTTGTCAGCAGCAACAGCATCCATCACCATCGGCTTGGTCTTGTATCGGAGAAGGCTCTTGCTCCATGAGGTAATTGGTCCAGGTATCATGGTATGTGTCACTTTTGATCATTATAACCTTTGGATGTATGCATCTTATTCCTTTTATCTCTGACAATTGCTTGGATTTTACATTATCCCACTTGACCATGCTTGGGGAGATTGACTGGGTGCCCTAGTAAGCCTGTACCCATAGGTTTTGGTTCGCCACTTGGGGATTTCTGAAGAGCCATCATCCACTCCCGTCATACTATCATATTTTCACCTTATCTCCTACTCATCTATCCCATTCCCCTTGTCTGGGCATTAAGATGACCTGTTCCTGGGGTTGCACCTTATCTCATGGGAAGAAGGGGCTAAAGGCCCAGAAGGTAAAAGAAGCTGGTAAAATATAAAAGCCTAAAATGAAACCTCAAGATGCTTTCTCCCAAGGATCCTCGAGAAGGCAATAAAAGCCTCTAAGTAACAAACAAGAGGGACCCGAGAAAAATAAACAAACAAGACCTAATTAAGAGGATAGGGGGTCTCATCACGAGCCAGCCTATTATGTTCATGGGTACCTAACAGCATGACATTTCCATCATCTGGTTACCATGCTAGGGCAGTGACCTTTGGTTGCATGGCCAAGGGAAAGGGGGTCTCATCACGAGCCAGCCTTATCATCTCTGTGAAAGTACTGGTGGGTAACACTGTCAGCTCTGGTCACCATGCCAAGGCAGTGTCCTCCGATTAGTCCTTGGATAAAAAGAACAAAAATCAAATAAAGAAAAGAATAAAAGGAAAAAAGGGGCTTGGAAAAAACTTGCATCCATGACAGGTACAGCTCGCCTTCTACAAAGGAACCCATAGGTAAAACCATGCATCCCTAGCTCTCACTCTACCCTATGTCTAGACATCCCTTTACCAGACCACATCATTTACATGGCTTGGATGAAAACCCTTGGGAGACTTTCTTTTTCTTATGGATACTAGCCCAACAGGTTGTCTTTCCCATTTTCCTCAGATTTGTATTGTAGGATTTTGTAACGTCTTTGAGATGTTGAATGATATATCAGGGTTTTTATGCATATGTTTGATAATACTAATGATGAAATGTGATTGACATTGCTATGATCCCTGTGAATAATGAGCCCATGGAGGGTGAAGTTTTCAATGTGCAGGACCATGCCCGACGGACAGGTACCACTTGGACCAGTACACATGGGGAGATGATCATTTCGGACATCCATGGGGCTAAAGAGCCCATCAAATGGTTGTTGAGACTCGTCAGAGGGGAAGAGATGAGACGATGCTTGATTTAGGTTTTTCACCTGAGAAGAAGAGGGCGTTCCATCATGAACACTTTGGTTGAGACAGGCCTAGGGAGATTGACCCACTTGAGGTGAAACGTTGGCCCGAGATGACCCAGGACGTCACCAGAAGGCTTGTGACATCATCATGAGCGTATGGTAGATGGACAGGGTTGCTGGCACGTGTGACAACTCGGAAGAGCCCAAGGAGGGCTAACGTTTGGTTTCCAGATGTTGCATTAGCCCCAAAAGGGCCTAGAGTCTCCCTCAGAAGGGCTTGACGTCTCACTATTTGCTCATTTAGGTTTTTAAAGGAACATTTCATGTAAAAATGGTATGATTTTGGTTTAAAGACTTTTCGGCTAGTTTTTTTGACCTAAATTTAATTAAAGGTCATGATACAGTATATATTGAGGATTTTTATCCTCATTTTTAAGAACACACAACTCACTCTCATAGTGAGATCTGATTTTTTGTGACCTACTTCAGTATTTCATATTTTGAGTGAGGCGCACTTCTTGAAGGAAGGCTTTTCTTGGCATTTTTTTCATTTCTCTTGAAGGAAGGTTTACAACTAGGGTTTGCAATGCTATTTCATCATGATATGTAGGTGTTTTTTCTGCAAAACTTGTTAATTGAATGGTTGTAGTCTTATATTATTGCATTTATTTATAAACTTTGCTGATTTAAAACCCTAGGTGACAAGCAC
>JASDQU010750854.1:39798-63668 GCA_032191745.1 Picea mariana
GGGGGGGGGGGTCCGGAATCGCGGGTGCAACTTTCCAACGGTTCAAATTGGTGCGCCCAGATCAACAGCGATGAAGACCATTCCGGACCCCCCCTACCTTTCTACCTTTAAGCGGAGGGGGGGGGGTCCGGAATCGACAGAGCAGCTTTCGACGGCCAAGATTTTAGCGCCCGGATCAACGGTGCTTGGACAACCTCGTCCTCCTCAGCCACTCTGGGTTTAGCTGGCACGGGCCGTTCCCTCATCATGACGTCCTCCTTTCCACCTTTCTCATGCTGCCATGTGTCACTCTTCCATCCCCCCTTCTTCTAGTCGTCCACTCGCCGCTCGCCATGTGTCCCTCACGTCGGTCCCTCACCAAAAGGCGCGTTCGTTATCTCTCACCTTCCCTCTTTCCTCCCGAGGCCTTTCACCATGAAC
Source organism: Picea mariana (assembly GCA_032191745.1). Taxonomy (NCBI): domain Eukaryota; kingdom Viridiplantae; phylum Streptophyta; class Pinopsida; order Pinales; family Pinaceae; genus Picea; species Picea mariana. Next base: position 40,219 of record JASDQU010750854.1, read on the forward strand.
CATCCTCTATCACCCTCCTCACACCCCACCACTCCTCTTCCACATCCTCATAATCTGACGCCATTCCCCCCTTTTTACCGTGCACCGTGTTCTCTGCGCTGGCTGCCATGCCTCTCCACCAAGCCTTTTAGTTATCCTAGGTGGAAGTGCGAGAAGCCTTCCTTATCCCAAAGTGCTGAGTTGGCCAGATCGTCCTCAATCCCAAGAAGTAGTTATTGAAGTGGTTGATGGTGGTTAGACATCGTCTTCGCCATAATGGGAAGGTCCTGTAATGAATTAAAGGCACGTCGAGTCGCCGAAGAAACTGTCAGGAGATCGATTGCGTCTGCCATAAGTTGCATGACCATTCAAAGATTGCAGCTCCGTGTTGTCAGAATCCATGCAGACGCAAAGCTTTCAATGCTACATCTCGATTTTGTTGTTGTTGTTAGTTTGAGTATATGAAGGCATTTTCGCCATTTTTGTATCCATCGATGGTTGAGCTGAGCTCCCGGTTATAAATCTTTAATGAAGCACTGATACTCTGGTTATGTATGCACTCTTGAGACTTCTTGCCTGATGAATGCCAATTTCTTTTACATATTTTTTCCACTATGTTAGAATCGCTTGGAATTGGAGGATCCAGTCGAGCTATAACTATTATAGGATGATGTTGGTAGGATCACTGTGACAGTTATCATGTTTCTAGCCAGTTCTTGTGATTTTCCCCACACTGAGTGACTTGGAATTGGAGGATCCAGTCGAGTCCTCCTTAGTTTCTCGAGACCCTGAGGAATCAAGTGGATCTTGCCCTCAGTGCCTTTCTTCTGCGAATAGCCCAAAGTTGTTTGCCCATTTTCCTCACTAAGTCTTCCACCTACTCACCCTTTTATCAACCCACTGGCTGAAGTTGGATCAAGACCTCCTTTGTCTCTTACATACCAGACTCAGTACCTGAGTTAGAGTGATATCCCCTCAAGTTCTCCTCCATTTGATCACCTCTTTAAAGCAAATCATGACATTAAACTGATGGGCGTCGGGCTCTGCTCCTGCAAGCAATCCAGGAGTGACTTCCGTCGCCAACAGATCAGATATATGAGTGCCTTTAGTCTGTTTGAAGGAAGTCAAAATCTCAGTCCCGGTATCATAACAGATTGGTAACTAGTAATGGGTAAGAAAATCCATAGCTAGGGTGTTAAAATCAGAGAAGAAACCTCGTGGCAATTCAATGTACCACTTCACAGTAGAACCAGTAAGGGTTCGTTGAAAAAGACGTAAATGGATAGAGTCATCCATCAATGAATTGGATGAACACCATAAGTGAAAATTCATAACGTGATTTTTCGGGTCCTCTCCCACTTTTTCGTCGAATTTAGGAATGTCCGATGGAAGCTTGGATGGAATAACAGGCCATTGGGGAGAGTGATGAATAGGATCATTCAGAATCCTAGACAAATCTGGCAAATCCAAAGTTGCAAGAAAAGGTAACTGTCGATTCACCTGTGGGTACTGGTGACTTTGGGGTGGAAGCCCTGTTGGCAAACCAGTAGGACCGTACGCAGTCTGCCCATAGTGGGAATATCTCGGTTGATTCGGTGGTGGTTGGAGAGGATAGTAGTTCCAAGGATTATAACCTTGGGTTTGAGTAGGGACCTGAGTTTGAGCATTGTGACCCTGACCCCAAATAGGATTGGGTATACCTGGATATGGTTGGCCTATAGTAGGGACAGTTTGTTTCCCCCCAGTCGTTTGAGGAAGATTTTGTAGCATCTGAGTCCAATACTAGGCCAAAGTAGTAGGTATATTTTGTCCAAAAGGTGGGGTTGGTCCCCCTATCGAAGGCGGAGTTCTAACCAGAAGTTGTGTGCCAATCGTAGGTTGTGTAGTAAGTGGATTGTGTCCGGTAAGAGGAAATGGAATCGTACCACCTTTTCCACCAATGAGAATATGAAAGTTTGGTGTAATGGACGGTATAGTGCCACTAGGATTAGGATTTCCAGAAGGAAATTGAGGGAGTGTCGGAATAAAACCAGGAATAGGATGCCTAGGAAAAGAAGGACCACCTGGAGAACCAGCTGGGGTTTGCGGAGGTGTTGGAATAGAAGCATTCAACAAAGCATTCAACGCATGGTATCCGGGTGGTAATGTCGGGTTGACATCAGGCATTCGCTGGGTATTGATAGGAGAAAGACTAGCTACAGTAATCCTGATTGGGACACTCGTAGTATTCACGAGATGGGCCATCTCATCAGGGAGAACAAAGTGATAAGTGGTATTCACCTGTACAGTCTTTGTTTCAGAAAACACCGGAGGGTTGATTTCGTAAACTGTAGGTGACTCAGTACCAAAAAGGACCCTTCGAAAATTACCTGACCAAAAAGGATCTTGACCTTCGACACTAGGAAAAGGACCAACGGCTGATTCAGAAGATGTAACAACTACTTCTCCAGAAGAATTTAATCGCACAAAAGGTCATTCACCACGGTGAATGTGATAGTCCTCTCTAGTATTGGTAATTCGAAAAGGTTCTAGAGAGTCAGTTGATTCCACTTGTGGTGTGGTGACAACTGGGACTTCACGTGTTTCCACGTGTGGTGGGGTAACAACTAGGACTTCACTCTGGTGAGGAGATCCCTCAGGTGTACTGGTAGGCAAGGGTTGAGAACCGTCTAGATGCTCTGGAGATAAACCTTGCATCCTACGTGAACATCGTGGGGGATAAATTGTAAACAAGTGACAAGCTCCGCGAAGAAATTCCTATGGTCAACTTCGAGAAACAAACAACACGCGCTAGTAAACAAAATCTAGGAAGCAATCACCAAGAAAATATAACCTTCTAATTTCGAAGCCACTAGTTGGTGATGAAATCCAACATCACAACAACAAGATGAGAAGGGGTGGGGCTAGGGTGGAAAAGTTACGTTGACGACCTTCCTAACGGACTTACACCCTGGTGCAAGCTACCACACATAATCATGGGTATACCCTCCAAGGAGCCCGAGTGAGTTTGATCAACGTCAATTCCAGGTACTGTGAAGACTTTCCCCTCCACATTCACCTCGGGTAAGAACCTATAGAGACAGGCCACTAAGGTCACCACCAACAACAATAAATCTTGGGGGAACAGTCGACAGTCCGATCCACACGCAAGGGTAGGGTATCTAGCCCGAAATCAACTCAAAAGGCTTCCACTCATCATTGTGGGTATACCTTTGAGTGACCCCCGTAATATGTGCAATCTCTACACTAATGTCAACAAAGCAGGGTGAGTAACTCTGCCAACATCAATGCGACCTAGTGCTTGACCCTTGTGTTAGAAGGGCTTCCCAGGACAATATGTTGCAAATGGAATTTAACACTCCCTAACTCAAGATGCTAATGTGTGTTTTGAGCTTTTGGAGAGTGTATCTCTCTTCCTACTCCAAAGCACTAGCCTAGCTAAATGTTGGTGTAAAAGAGCCCTAGAAAAAGAGTTACTAGATAAATTTTAAGATTACACAATGTTTTTAAAAGCTGTTGTTTACTCAAAGGTAACGGAAGCGAAACTTATGTTGTATGACTTTGACCCAATAATGCAAGGATGTGAATGAAATGTATCACTTTTCGTTCAATGAATCCTATGTATGGGAGAGAGAGAAAATATTCCAAATCAACCCGGAACAACAATGTAAAATTTCCTTTCAAATGTCAATGCAAACAATCACTTATTAAATGATTATTCTCTATGTTTCTCTTTTTCAATACTTCAACAATCTCAAAAATTTTGATTTTTAATGTTTTGTAAATGACAAAAACAATTTGATGAAACAAAAACTTTGTGTTCACTTTTCAAAAAGAACCCTCACTATACCAATGAGAGAGCAGAAAATCAAATCATAAAGAATCAAGCAATAACAACCCAATCAACTCTTTCAATGAAAGAAAAAATAAAGAGAAAACCAAATAGTCTTCTCAATGCAAACGAAAATGTTCTTTCAAACCAATAAGCAAATGAGAAAAACCAAGTACTCAACTTTCAACCAATCACCGGTTCTCAACTAATCAAACACACTCAGAATTTGAAGTCAGAGAGAATGGTTTTACCATGAAGAGTCAAGAAATGAAAGTCAAGACACAAAGGACAAGAAAAACCTTGAAACCCTAAAACTATTCACGCATGAAAACTAAAGAAAGAAATATATCAATTAGAGGTCCAAGAAACCCATAAGAGGTATTCCAACTGATCTGGGTAGTTAGAAAGACCAAAACTCAAATTCAAAATTTTGAAAAAGAATGTTCGCAGGCAAGCAATATGAGACAGTGCGAGAATAACTAATTCTCACAGGTAACCTTTGAGCAAGGTTCGAGGACCTCGCATTGAACCCTATGAGCAGGGTGCGAACCTGACCAATTCTTGCAGGCTGCAGTGAAGTGCAGTGCAAGAATTCCTAAACATATCCAAAAATTTGAAAAATGAAGTAAAATTCTAAAAGACTTCTGGACTTAGAAGGTCTATCAATATATCCTGAAGACTCAAAGACTGATAGGACAGGAGAAAAATGAAACCAGAGAAAATGGCCACAGAAAAACACAAAAAGCCACAAAGAAAATGGGATTGTTCCCCAGTGGAGTCGCCAATTTTGTTATTGGATAAATCCGTAAGTGCGGACACAAACCGATCTCCCTAGATCCACTTGGATCTAGAACAAAGCAAGACAGAATGATACTCTTTCCCTAGATTTTAACTATTGAATGTACTAGGAGGCACGATTAAAGAACATACCTTATGATCGCTTCCTTTGGTCTTTGTTGCTCTTGCTTCGCTCCAATTCTCTCATACAATCAAGATCAAGACAATACAAACCAATCGAAGTGAAGAAAGAAAAATCTATTCCACAGTTAATATATGTATATGATCAAGGAGTTATAGAATAAAGTGGAATTAACTTTATGGGAAAGGGACACATTACTGTATTATATTGATGGAAAGTAAAGATTAAAACCTGAGCCTTGATGTTGCAAACTTCCTTTCGATGGCCCTTAGCTCTGACACACACACTTGCTCACTTGCATGAAGAAGATCAACCACCTTTGATAAACTTGCTGCAGTTCCCTAGCTACTGTAGCTTCAGTCCTTCACACAATCTTTCACTAATTCTCCAATGTCTCTCTTGCTTGTTTGCTTCTAACCTTTTCCATGAGGATCCACTCAATATATAGGAGAGAATGAATTGGTTACTTGGATAAGAATGATCCCAAAATATCAGGAAATCCAGTACTTAGATAACCATTCGAATGCCATCTCATCCTTCTAGAAGATTCCCTTCTAGAAGATTCGAGAATTCATTTTTTTCCCTTCTTTAGAAAGTGTTCGCACCCTAGCAGTTACACACAGTGTGAACTTCTCGCACCCTGGCTTAATGCAGCCTCCGAAAATCATGCATTCTCGCAAGCAAATGTATTGGCAGCCTGCGAACCTTCCTCAAAAATGATATTTCTGGAAAGAGAAGAAAGTAACTTTTCTCAGGAGAAAGTTCTAATGAAGAGCTTGAGTACACCATCATCAATACATCACCATGATGACCAAAATTATGGGTAACAATAGGAAATGTAATGGTCAATGTACTCTTTCTATATATTTACCGTTCATTCAATATCAATAATCATAATTGATCCCAGGTCAAAACCTTTTCTCCATATATATTTACCATTCATTCAATATCAATAATCATAATTGATCCCAGGTCAAAACCTTTTCTCCATAATTTCTTGATAATAATTGATCAAAACAAATTAACAAAGTCCTCAAAATTCTTCACATCATAATGTTTGAGCTCTCAATCATTACTCATTTGAACTATGTTCTATCAAACTTTTATCTATTAAATTCATCATAAAATATCAAAGCAACAAAGTGCATTTGGACTCGTATCACTATCATGCATCAGCTCGCAAGAGGTCGAACCTAGATATTGTTAAAATAATGACTGTAAAATATAATGCCAACCAACAATCCCAATAACATGTTGTTGGGGACTCATAAAAATGAATTTGTAGAGATCAATATCGGCAAACAAGTCGTGGCATAACAACTAATTCAAAGGAATCCATATGGGTTTTGCAACATCACCAAAATTTATCCATCAACACGCCGAAGCAAGGAGAGAACAAAACCTTTGTTCTGAATCAAGAACTAATTTTTGCAAGTATTTCAAAATCATGTACATCTGAGATCAAGTCGAAATGAGGGAAATCAAATTGTTCAAGGGTTTATAAGACTATCAAGTGAAGATGGGAGGTTGATATCATAATCCATTTTAAAATGACAATGATCATAACAGAGAACAATGTCGAGCTATAACCATGATAAAACATACCCAAATGATACCCACATTCTTTCATCATTTTTGGGTTAAAAAAAACTATTTTCGACAACACTTATCACAACCCATCGTTTTTCCAAGAGAAAAAATAATACAACAGAAGTAAAACATGGGTATGCCAATAGAATCTATTTCGTATTCCCTTATTCCATTGCAAAACACAATTCCCAAATGAGTGAAAAATGAACTCATCATAACAAATCCAAATGGGTGGTATCAAAAGTGTTCATCACTAGAAGTCTCTTGGTTCGAATTCCATTTTCATATAAAACAAAAATGCATGAAACCCAGGTCGTGAGCCTTCCTTGCATTTAAAACCTTTATCATTTATTTTATATGAGCTCAACAGAGCCAAATCCCCATATTGAATAGAGAGACGTATCCATAGTGCACACACAACACGCAAACAAAACAAGCCAATATCCCAATTTTATTAGAGCAAGAGTTAAAAATTGATTTTGGAAGAGCCAATATCCCAATATCCCTTGAATTTTCTGCAAGATGTTGCATAGATCAATGTAGGGATACATGTGCATGTTTCCTTTCATCTCTTCCAGTGTTGTTTATTGTCCATTGCTGCTTCCTCTTGACATTCACTGACATATATAAAAATCATTCATTACTTAATTTCTTCAATCACTTGTCATGTTCAATTGACCATATTTTAAAGCATTCATTGATTTCCTTCTAACGATATAAATTTTGTTGACGATTTATATTTCCTTGTTCTGCTTGTGCCTTTTACTACTTGCCTTTCTATGACCAACTAATTTCAACTGACAACCAATTCCACTGATTCCCCTTGTAAATACATTGTTATGCATTTTTTCTAAATCATATCTCCTATTCCTGCTAGGCATCTCATGAATCTATCTCATATGTCACAATTTGTCCATAAATTTGTTACTCAACTGTCCACATTGCTAACCCATCTATCATTGTATTTTTCTGAAGAATTTCCTGTTGCAACTGTTCATCACATATTCCTATTTCTCAGATTGAATCAAATACTTCCACTAATCCTTGAACTTGCACTGAATGTATCTATGCCTGGAAAGTATGTCAATGGGATTTATTTGTTATTCGATTCCAATTGTTCACTCATTGTGATATATCTTTCCAGAACTTCTTAGGAATGTATTCTGAAAGATGCTCCTCAACCAATCAAATTGTCATTTTGTACTTTTGTCATCTGACTTCTCTGAATATGTATCTACAAATACTTCAAACTACTTGAAAGATGGTTCTTTGAATTGTCTCAGCTACTACATAGACTCCCTCTCTCCAATATTATTATTAATGGGAGTCTCCAAGCCGGATGGATCAGAAAAATACCCGCTCTGATGCGCAATAGTCTTCCTAGATTCTGACATCTTCCTTTCTGCTTGTAGATTCATTATGCACTACGATTCCCAAGAGAAAAATATCTTGGGCCTATTCATTAATCACATGTTCTTCTTTTCTTTCTCGTACTACTGCAAATATTACGATCTATGGGACATGTTCTTCATCCATTTGATCTTTTTTCTTTTCTTTTCTTCTCCAAGCATTCTTGTATTAGATATCAATTTTTTTCTTCATGTAGGGATTTATCATGCTTCTACAATCACGAGATATGTCTCCATAGTTGTGGCATTTTTAACATTCAATGTTAAGTGTGGCCACATAAGCATCTCTTGCTTGAACAATTCTTCCATATGCTCTACAATCTACAACCTTATGTCCAAAGTTATCACAATTAAAACAATGACCATAAAAGAGACTTTCATATCTGGGAGTGTATGATCTTTTTTGCGGTGCAGTCCTTCTCAATTCATGCCTTGGTTGACCATGATATTCTCTTATGTTGATTCCTTCATCATGATTGAAGCTTCTTTGATGCTGATTGCAGAGTGCATTCTTTGATATTCAACTCTTCTGTAATTTTCTTCTTGAGTCTTCTTTATCTTTGGAATGTTCTTCTTTGGGGACTTGAATTCTTCCTTCTTCATAGAACCTTTGATGACTTCTGCATAACTCTTTTGCTTTTCTTCGTTCTTCCTTTATAGCAACCTAGAGTGCTCTTGTTCAACTTTATTTTCTGATGATGTGAACATTTCTCTCTCTTCATCGTTCTTGCTGATCTTGACAACTTTAACTCTTAACATGACAACTTCTGCTTCAATATTTTCAACCTCTTCTTCTTTCTTCATCATCTAGATCTTCATGACTTCTTTGTTCTCTTGGATTCTTCTAGTTGGATGTCCAAGGTAATTGTCTCTTCTTCAAGTCTTCTTTCTTGTTGATTAAATTTTTCTTCAAGATAGTTTAAATCCTCAGTTCTTTCCTTGAGATGATCTGTCAAAATCTTTTCTCTCTTCTCTTATTCCTCTCATTGTGCTACTATTTTGGCTTCCAAACATTGTTTCTCTTCGATTTGAATTTTGTATGTTTCTTCAACCCTTTTGTCTTCTTCCAATTGAGCTCTTAAATTTTTGATGACCTGTTGGGCTTCTTCGGAACCTTTTTGAGAATTTGTCTTGACCATTTTGACCATCAAACATCCGTATTCCATTCTCAGTGTATTTCGTGATCTCCTTCTAGTGATTAGACTGCTTCATGAAGGACTTTCTCTGATACCAATTGTTTGAATACTGAGAGGGGGGGTGAATCAGTATGAGAAATTTTTACCACTTTTAAACACAATATATAAACTTTAATTTAATCATAATTTTATCATCAATGTATCATCTATGAATGCATTCAATATATATATCATAATCATGTAATCATAAAAAAACATCACATCAAGGACACAATACACCGGTATTTATATGGAAACCCAAATGGGAGAAAACCACATAATGCTTTCTTATATATATCAAGAATTCAATCATAGGAAGCACCAACTTAAAAAATCTCTAGCTGCAACTAGAAGGAGGCTACAGCCCCCTATTCTTAGGCTCCAACCTGGAGGAAGCTAAAACTCTCGGAATTCTCTAGCTCCAACCAAAAAGAGGCTACAACCCCCTGAGTTCTTTGGATCCAACCGGAAGGTGGCTACAACCACCTTTCCTTGCCCCGTTCTGCTGCCCTAAAATATAAGTGTAGACCAATTGTCACTGCCACAATCACTGCCACTGTCACTACCAATGTCATTGTTACTGTCACTGTCACTTCCATTTTCACTACTAATATCCCATCAACCTTTCCAACTTGTCAATATCATGTCAACCAACCTGTCACTATCTCATCCACGAAACTAGATCCACTCTCATCCTCATGTAACTCATGCCAAGATCACCATAAGCATATCTCAAACCATATGCTCAAAATCACCGACACATGTGTTAGGGATCTAACCTCTCTAACCCCTCACATAGATAGAATAATATAGTTTCCATGTAATAAAGGTTGACATTAGTTAATAAGGCCTATTTAATAAATATGAACAACTCAAAGTAAGAAGACCTAATAGATTATTCCACTTCTATAAGAAGATAGAATTAGTATAAATAAGAGTAAGAGGCATGACAAAGCTTTGTCTTGAGAATTATTGTAATAGATATATGCTTTGGTGGAGGTTTCCCCCTCGAAGAGGCAAGTTAACATTGTTTCCTCTAAATAAAGGTATTATTTTTGTGTTTTGTTTCCATATATTTTGTTGTTACGTTGCTATATTTTTGTTATTTGTTATTATTCCACTAGTATTCACTTAAATATTTCTATTTTCTTCTATTATAATAGATATGGCACCTAACAAGTGGTATCAGAGCACATTCCTTGGTAGGATTTGTGGATTAAGTTTTTTACAGGGTAGAGACGTGTTCCGACGTCTTTAAATTACAAAGATCTGTCATTCAACACATAAGTCTATGGTAAGGGAAGCATACACACAAGAAATAAAAGAGGTACTTAAGCTCAAATTGTTGGACACCCTTGTAACCCATATTGGCACCCCTTCAAGTGGTACCACATCAGACAACGCTTGTATATAGACTTTCACTTCCACATACCTTTGGTATATTAGGAGCCCTCCTTGGTATCCTAAAACCAAACCTAGATCAATCGATCAACCGCTTGACTGTTGTAGTGCCACCAAGAACAACACTTAGGAAGATACTCTCTTATATCTAGGTAATCGGGTAGTATGGCTAAGGGTATGGTCCAGCCTCCTTAGTTAGTGCCTTGAGATATTGGGATGAGTACTATTGTTTGACCCTGTATGTATATCAGAGAGCTATAGCATAGGGAAAACCCTTGTCTGTAGGTACCTTGGAAACCCTAACCCCTGGGAATGAAACAAAATAGAAAAGGACCAGAGAAGACATATTTCCCTACAACCTTTCCTCCTGCATTCGGGTTGCAAAAATTACAAATAGAAAAGGAACACAAAAGATCTATTACCTTTCCTCCTACATTAGGGATGCAATAATTACAAACAAAAAAGGCACAAAGAATATCTATTGCTCTACAACCCTTCCTCCTGCATTCAAGTTGTGAAAATTACTACACATTTATTTCATTTTTTCCTCTTAAGAATTTGGGCATTTCGATACTATGGTATTATTTAGATATGCATACAACCTTAGAGAAGTGAAAAAAAAGGAAAAAAAAAAGAAAAAAAAGGGAAAAAGAAAAAAAGGAAAAAAGGAGAAAATAAGTATGGGGCCTTCCAACACCCTTATTTCAAACATATCTCATTGTATTCCCCCTTTTTCCTAGATCATTGTGACACCTATCATTTTTAACCTATTTTTTACCTCCCCACAACCTTGTTTTAGACCTATCTCGTTGGATTCCTATTTTCCCTTTGATCATTGTGATACCTATCATTTTTAACCTTTTTTTTACCTTCTCACACCCTTATTTGAGACCTATCTCATTGGATTCATCTTTTTTCCTTTCTCTTTGTGATACCAATTATTTTTAACCTTTTTTTTTACCTGGCCACACCCTTATTTGAGACCTATCTCTTTAGATTCCCCTCTTCGCCCTAATCATTGCGATACCGCTCATTTTTTACTTTTTTTTTACCTGTGGCCCACTCATCCACTCATGGCTCCCACCTGCCAAGAAGAAACCAATCAGAAACTCAGTACTGACCTTACTTCCCTTCAAGCCCAAGTAAATAGGGACATTTTGACCATTCATGCAAAAATTGACTACATCCAAGCCCAACTTGGTACCCAAATCACTCAAGTCCATTTTGCTCTCAACGAATTCATGAAAATTTTCTAGGGTCCTTCCTCCTCTGACCCACCTTTCCCTACTGAATTTTTTGACTCAAACCATCCTTTACACTCTCATTCGAACTCCTATTTGGTGAGATGAGTGCATGGCGAAAATTGACTTGAAAGCAATTCTTTGCACCAAATTACCTTCCAGAAAATTATCATCAAACAAATCTATATATGTGTTTACAAATTAGGCAAATCTATCCCTCAAATATGCCATTGAGAAATGATATATCATAGATCTAGATAAACCAAACACTGATACTTTATGACTCTTTTGACATTGATCTATTTGCAACAAAGAATTGATTTACCTAATTGAATGTATTTTACACCTACTAAAAGTGCTTTAGTTCTCTCACAATGGCACACTCCGCTTATAAATGATCTTACACAATTGTATGGAGCATTATGGCAAATATGATCAACATGGACATGGAGACACCAAATCTCATAGAAGTTAGATCCAAAATTGGATCCAGCTAATGCAATAACCCAATAAAAAGAATCAATAGCTTTACATCTATATTTTGTCAAATTTCATACTATTTCAAAAAATTGTGTCATACAGATTTCATAATTCTGAAAATTCTTAATGGAAAAATGCAGATCATAGTTATCAGATATTTCTAATTATCTGAATTAAATTGTAAAGGCCCATAGACCATGAGGATTAAAAAAAACTTTAATACCATATGTAATGGCCCCATCCAATTACAAATATAAATGTAGAAGTGATTCAAAGGAAATTATAGAGTCATATAAACATTGTTGTCCAATAAGGGAAAAATTTATTAAATTACTTAACTTGCAGGAGCAGGAGCAACGGTGAGGTACTTACATGTGGTGAAGAAACCAACATACCTATAAGTCTAGGGACTTTAGGAGTGTAGTGCTACCTTTATATTTGATCTTGAAAACGTAACAACATAATAGGGGACAACTCTCCACCTAACCATAGACCTTGCTACCTTAATTTTGAGCAACAGGTTTGTTAAAGTTTAAGCTATTATTAGGTTTATTTTGAATTTACTAGATAACCATAGCATATATAGGATCACTGAGAAAAACACAATCACAAGATACACAACATTTATCCTGGGAAACCCTCATGGGGAAGAAAAACCAGCAAAAACTTCCTTAATATAGATAGCCAATACAATGCCAAGACAATAAACCAAGCACTAGAGAATATCGTCTCCCAAGTAATGTCTCTCTCTCTCTCTCTCTCTTCCTTCTTCTCCAACTGCAGCTACCAAACTTGCGCTTTGGATGATCGAATGAGTGAGTGAATAAATGAGTGGTTGGCTTCCTTTATTTATACAAACTAGAAAGCGCTAAAAGGAGGTATCTCTTCACTAGCAGGGATGACTTGTCTTTTTGGGTGGTTAGAACCACTTTAATTTTCCTAGGGGACGACTTCTCAATTTTCATATTACAATTAGGGTTTGACCAATCCACAAAAGGGGATTTAGTCATTTATAATGCCCGACATGATCAATCCACAAAAGGGGATTGATCTGATGAATAATACATCAATAATAAATAGAATACTCTTTGCAGTTACAATATTTTAACACTCCCCCTTAACAAGAAGGGTATTATACAACATCATCAGGAGAGAGAGAGAAGGAAACAACATCAATAACATCTTGAACACTGTCTGGAATATCTATAAATCATCGAAAGTTTTTCTCATCATCAATATCATCATTCACAACAGGGAGTTGGAATGGCATCATCATCTGCATCAACATGGATTCATATAACACTAATACATCATCATCAATAACAAAAACCACTAGATAACATCATCATCTAGGCAATATCATCAACTGGGTAACAACATCAACTGGATAAAAAGAGGCATCAATATAATCCACTTGGTCATCTGGCATCACGATCACTGACTAGTTCTCCATGAATGCATATTAAAGAAGTTTTGTTCTCTTTATCTTCGCGTAGAAGATACTCATTCTTTCTTTCATATTCACATAGAATATACTCTTTTTTATCTTCACACAGAAGATATATTATCTTCACAAAGAAGATATTCTATGAATTTTTCCATTCCTTTTATGTTCTCCCTTCTCTTGTAGTCATCTATCTCACCCATCCACTGGGGAGGACTACTACCATAGCTTCACTCCTATTCATCCCACATGAACTAGAGAAGCTAAGATGCTAGCTTGGGCAAGACTAGAATCCCTTTCCATGATCCACACACGATCATGAAACAAACCTCAAGAGCCAACTAACCATTCCACATGGTCAAGGTTTGTGTTCCAGGATACTCAATCCTTGGCTAGAGGAGAGTATCTTACCGCTGCCCCTTAGAGAAACATCCACACTCCTCTCTACGAGGGTGATCACACCCCTCTCTAAGAGGGTATTATAGCATGTCCTTAGAGTATCCAAAACTCAACACTTGGACAGAGGCCAACCTTGGAAAATTTCTCATTCTCCTTCTCTACGAAGGTCTCTTCTCTTTTCCTTCTCTATGAAGGTCTACCTATGGGATTTATTATTCCTTCTCTACAAAGTTCTAGCTATGGGATCTAGAAAAAAAAAAATCTCTTGTGGTCCAAAATATTTCCATGGTATAATACCATGCTACCCATCTGTTAGGCACCATCCATCTACTGGATAAATTTCATCATGATCAAAATATCTCATTACTCATCCATTGAGTAAACTGTTCCATGGACCACTTCTTTCCTAACTGCACCAAATCACGATCCTCCATTTCGAACTCGGAGACATAGATCCCTCTTGCACCAAACTAAGAGCTTCTTTAATTATGTAACATCTGATAATCATCATCCTTGAAGTTATCTTATGTAATATCCCGGGTGTCTTCTTGAGTTTGAACATTTCTTTCTTTCTGACTTCATACTGGATCAACCTACTCCCTCTACATATATAAGAATGGTACTAGAACAACCTGCAATTACCTGCATCTCATCAACTATATATGAGTATTCATCTTTCTATTCATATTGAACATTTTCGTTGTGCATCTTTTAGGAGCCTCCTGCTCCTATATAAATATTGGATATTTTCTGGTCTTTACTGACTGTCACCATATCATAAGTCCTTCTCATGCTATCTAACTTCTGCAAGTCAAGGCATAAGTTCTTTCTTCCGAGACCTGTAAACTTACTTACAATATGATTTCTGAGATATGTCACTTATCCAATCAGTCAGTAACAATTAGTAGTAATCAAATAAAACTATATCGTGATTTCTATTAGAGTAGTACACATATTTTCTTAAGAAAAATTTGTTCAATCATGTACACATCTGAAACCCTAATCATGAATAAGAATTTTGAACTCTTTTTCACTCTAGCTATGAAATTACCAAATTTTCCCTTACTATCATAGCTAGACACAAACCTTTGTCACTCTCATGAGTGATCATAACTGAAATAAATATTTTATCTCTTTCTTTATCCTCTTCTTTGATAAGTCTGCATAGACACTGAAATAAAACAAGGTTAATTAACATTCTCACAAAAATCTAACTTGTAATGATAAAGTATTAAAGTAAACAAGATACTAAAAATAAACGTGAATACTTATCTTTTGTTTTTGTGTGGGGAGGCTCCATGGACTCCACCATTTGCTATATTTATTTAGATCAACTATCTTTAATTTAAAGTACATATTTCTCAATTTCTACTAAAGATTTCTTTGAGGGAGGAGATTCCTCTTCCTCTGCCACATGTGCTTGATGCTTTCTTTTCCCTTTTCCTTGAGGATAGTTATAGGCAAAGTGTCCCAACTTTTGACAGTTGTAGCATCTGACCTTTGAAACATATTTCTTCTTATCTGGAACTCTTATGGAGTTAGCTTCTAGTTGTTCTTTGAATTGTGATATTTTGGAGAAATATTCCTGAAATGTTTCTCCTTTTTGCATCCTTGTATTCTTGAGTTGATTTCTTAGATTCATATTTTGATTGATGTTCCTTCCTTCATATAATTGGGTTAGGGCATCAAACATTATTTTGGAGACTTCTTTGAGGCCACTTGAGGAATCAAGTGATCTTTGATAGAATCTGAAATGATTCTATTGGCCCTAACTGTCTTTTTTGGTGTTTTTCTTTAGCTGCAACATCGAGGGGTTCTGGTACATCCTCTTTAATGAATATTTCTAGTTCATTCTATTCATGAATGAGTGAAATCCTATACTTCCAAGTACAAAATTTTTCCACACCTTCTATCTTGTCAACAAGCTTAGTGCTTGCAAACATCCTTTACCTGGAGCTAGGAAAATGACCAAAAAATGAAAATAATCAGAATTGAATTTTGAAATTACCAGGAGATGCGCTTGGTTGAGGCAAGTAGCCTGGTGTGGTTAGATTTTAGAATATCCAAACGTTTTCCCTTCAAACTTGACCAACATATTTATGGATTGGTGCTTCTAGTTTTTTTATACTTCTGGTTCCCTGGTACTTCTAGTTTCTTGGTACTTCTGGCTTTCTGGTACTTCTAGTACTGGTGAAAACTAGGGATTCACTTTCCAAGAGTTCCATCCACTAAAAAGGTTCATTGAAGGTGCCAATGAGTTCCTGAGGCTAGGGCGTACTTTTCTATATGATCTTTGGGCTGGAATTCCTCTTTAATAAAAATACCTAATTTTCTTGTACGCCAACAACGACGTTTTTCTTTTTCCTGTGAAAGATGATCTCTTCGTCTTAGCTCTGAAACCATGTTAAATTTTAAGCTATTATTAGGTTTCTTTTCAATTTACTAGATAACCATAGCATATATAGGATCACTAAGAGAAACACAATCATAAGATACACATCATTTATCCTGGGAAACCCTCATGGGGAAGAAAACCCAACAAAAACTTCCTTAATATAGATAGCCAATACAATGCCAAGACAATAAACCAAACACTAGAGAATATCCTCTCCCAAGTAATGCACCTCTCTCNGCTACCAAACTTGCACTCTGGATGATCAAATGAGTGAGTGAACAAATGAGTGGTTGGATTTCTTTATTTATACAAATTGGCAAGCGCTGAAAGGAGGCGTCTCTTCACTGGTAGGGCCGACTTGTCTTTTTGGGTGGTTAGAACCACTTTAATTTTCCTGGGGGCCGACTTCTCAATTTTTATATTACAATTAGGGTTTGACCAATCCACAAAAGGGGATTTGGTAATTTACAATGGACGACATGATCAATCCACAAAAGGGGTTTGATCTAATGAATAATACATAAATAATGAATAGAATACTCTTTGCAGTTACAATATTTCAACAAGGTCACCCGCGAGTCCTCAATCCACTACTATGACAACAATTATTTAGCCATGTCCTCTCTATAGATCAACAAAAAGAAAGATATATTTTCTCCTTCTCCCCCATCCTTATATAGAATCCAAGAAATCGATCCCTAGGATCCACTTGAATTTTTTATTATATTTTAGGGTTTGTTGGATAGATTGTCGTTATTTATTTTACCATTTTCCTTTATTACCCCAATTATTTATTTTTAAATACTTATTATACTTTCTTCTTACTATTTATTTAATATTAATAATATGGGGATAATCCCCATAGGATAATTATTATTATTATTTATATATGTATTTAATAATAATATAGTCCATTGGATGTAGCTTGGGTGGTTGGGAGGAATGGTTGTTATCCTCTCCACCTAGGTTCAGTTCCTTGTAAGTGACATGTGATACCCTTAATGGGTATATAATATACTCTCGTTGTTGAGTATGTTTCTCCTTCTATTGAGAAATCAATATCTCGACAATCTTGGCCGCCCCATGTTCTCTCATAGATTTTGGGGGGGTTTTTTGTAGATGTAGCGAGATACTAATCTACAGTAAAGTGAACCACATGTAAAAAAAAATGTATTTAATAATAATATGGGTATGATCCCTTTAGGATAATGATTACACTTCCTAATTATTATTACTTATTTAATTTAATAATAATAATATGGGGTATGACAAATTAGGAGCCCGCCAAATTGCATCCTTTTCCTTTGGCTTGAACTCAAAGATCAAGTTCTCACACGGGATAGACTATAGAGGCATGGTAAATAAGGGCCCGTGATTTTCTATCTATGCAAAATTTCTGAGGAATCAATTGTGGCCACAACAACCCTCCTTTTATCTTTTTCTTTTATAAACCAAAGAAAATGAGTCCCCTACCAAAATCCTAACTCTAAGAGCCTAACCTACCCTTAATTTCAACATACCTTACCTTTCTACCACCCATAGAGATAAGAATGTAGATAATTTATGATTACCTAGTCTTGAGGGGTTCATCATTGACCATGTAGATTTTCTAAGATACCTACATAAAATATCTAGCTAACAGTGAACCATAGATAGCTTGCAATGATGAATGAAGAGAGAAGAAAAAAATGAAAGAATTTATATTATCTGAGTAAGAGAATGTTACAATACAAGTGATATACTTTGTATTACACAACTAACTCACCATAGTATCCAATCTAATGTGCATTATGATTTTTCTAGTGAGATGTTACACACACTGGAAGTTACTGGAGTCAACTACCACCTAGTCCTAGTTAACTAGCGAAGCGGTCATCAGGTAACTAGCTAAACCAAAGTGAAATGACGAGGATATCATTTACACACGCGTAATGCGCTTTATTGGTGATGATCCCAATGCAAGTACGCATTCACAGTGATGATCCAGAGGTTAGCATGCAACACTTGGTGATAAAACCAAGGTTGATATGGAACACTTCACTCAACTAGTCTAACTAAAAGGTAATCGAGGATTGACTAGAGGTTTGATCCGAGATCTTTTCATCGATGTGACTTATTAAAGAATCGTATTAAATGAACATAAATTGAAGTGCACCACAAAGAAGGAAAATATCACTAATAAAGAGACATAAGAATCAAATCTAAACACAAAAAACTTGATAACAGAGTTCATCCCTGATGGACTACGTCTCTGGGTCCTTCTCTCAAATGGGTAGGCCTTTTTATTAACTCAGCAAAAGAATTTGGCAAAATACAAAAATATACCTCATTCTTGAATTAAGATGCATAATTTTAGCTCAGATCAGACCACCATTGAATTTGTGGCATCGAATTACCAAAAAATGACTATCTCCATGCCTCAATCTGAATCTAGCACTCCTAGGCCCATGAGAAATCTCGTCTCAATTTCTATGCCTACAGCCTGCAATTAATTCTTTGTCCTTGCCTTGAAAATCATGCCCAGACATACTGCCAAGCTCCCTCCTCCTGCATTGGTGGAATTCCATCTTTTAAATAAAATCATGGGCAGATTTTACCAACGAAGGTCGTTGACCTAATGGTTGGAAGATGACTTATTAAAGTTTATGGTTGGCGAAGTCCTAGGGTCAAGCCCATGGGCCTCCCCTTTTGGTGTGATGTTACAACCATATGTTATATTAAATCCCACACGGATTTGGTGGAGTACTCTTAGTATGGAGGAATAGTGCAGTTGTCACTGTATTTGGCGGAGAGTGGCTTTGTTGCTATATTTAGTGGAAAATGGGTTGGTCGTTGGCCAACCATTTTTTTTCGAACTTTCGGTTTCTAGACCTCATTGGGCATTTTCTTGCTGCCATGTGGCAGTCCATGCCTGGTTCACGTGGCGACCATTTATTGGTCCACGTCACCACATTGCACAATCATGACATGTCACCCTTGCCACATCACCTACTAGGTGGTTTTATGGTCTACAACATAGTTGTATAGACTGCCATGTGGCACTTTTGGGATTGGTACACAGATTGACCGAAAAAGGCCAAAAATGAGTGACACATGGCAGCCTATGGTGTTTCCACATCATCATGTTGACATCATCATGACATGTGTCACCCTCTACATCTTCCATGTACCCTGTACGAACGATCATGGCATCCGTATTGATGTTGATGTCAGCAGTACAGGCGCTGACTCATCCCTGTTGACTGGGCTAGGTTGACCAAAACTTTGACCGCAAATATCTTTTGATCCATAACTCTGTTTGATGAGTCATTTACACTATTGGAAATCTTGCGATGCACTCTTTGCGATGATTCTAATTTAACTGAGTTTTGAGGACTTTGATTTTTTTCCCTTTCTCTGTCTATTGAGGCCATTCTGAGCTTTCTGGGGTGCTTCTGTGAATTCCGAGTTATCCTTAGACTTCTATGGATCCTTTTTGGATCACGCCTTACCACTGAGATATTTTTGGACCACTAAAAGATTTCATCAATCAACAGATAAGTGAGGGAAGATTTCCCTCACCTTGTCTTTCTCAATCCCTTTTGCCTTTTTTGGATGTGTTCCTTTTAATCCCACTCGAAGATAATCAACATCACCTCTTTGTGAAGTCCTTGTCCTTCTATCCAGGATGATAGCTTCCTTCAACTCATCCAAGTACTCAGGAGAAAAATCACCAACTAAAGGTATCGAAACTTCCTCACCCTGATCCATGATCATTGGAGCCTAAAAACGTTTCAAGTTTTCCACATTTACAACTGAGTAGATATGCATATAAGGAGGAAGATCTAGATGAAAATAATTGGTGTCGCTTTTTGCCAAAATAGTGAAGGGTCCATATCAGATAGGCTTGAGTTTCTTACCTTCACCCTTCAACTTCTCCTTGTTGATGTGAATCCATACTTGGTCTCCAACCTGGAACTAATGATCAAACTTGGGATTATCATGACGAGCCTTATATTATGCTTGACTTTTCTCCAACTATTCCCTGACTTCTTGGTGTACTTGATGGATCCTTTGAATGAACTTGCGAGCCCTGTATTCATTTATTTCTTCATTGGAATCAACATATTTCCCATACATCAAGTCCAAAGGGACCTTAGGAAAATACCCAAAACCTGTCTCGAATGGAGAACACTGAGTGGAGGAATGTAAGGCTCGATTGTAAGCATGTTGTACATAGGTTATATGTTCATCCCACAACTCGGGATACTTACTATAGTAGCCTCGAAGAAAACATACCACTGTTTGGTTAACAACCTATGTCTTTCCGTCGATCAATGGATGGAAAACATTTCTCCTCTTCAACTTGGTGTCCACCATTCTCCACAAGTTTGTCCAAAAATATCCAAGGAATCGAGTATCTCGATCCGATATGATGGATGTGGGTAATCCAAATTGAACCCAAACATATTGAAAGAAGATATTACCAATATTCTCAGTAGTGATCTTGCTAACAATATGATGCATCTTGCTAAACCTATCCACTACTACATACAAATAGTCATGAACCCTTTTCGACATTGGTAAACCCCCTACAAAATCCATGGAGATACTCTCCCATGGATGGGATGGAACAAGAAGTGGTGAGAATAGCCCCAATTTTCTATTAGTGGGCTTACAAGTAGAACACATCATACACCCCTTTACATATTTAGTTACAATTGATTTCATCTGAGGCTAGTAACAAAACCTTTGCAGATGATCCATAGTTTTTCCTACCCCAAAATGCCCAGACACAAGAGAAGTGTGAGCTTCTTGTATTACATGGACTCGTTCACTTGGAGGAATACATAGCTTTCCTAGATGGTAGATAAGTTTTCCCTATAGACAATAGTTCTCTACCTGTGCACCATGGGTTAGCTTTTCAAATACCTCTTTAAAATCTTCATCCACAACATATTGTTCCACATAGATATCATGAGATAAAGAAGCATTCTTCAAAATAATAGAAGAAACAATAGGAGGTCTAGAAAGCATATCATCTACCTTGTTACTTGTACCCTTTTTAGATTTTATTACCAAATGAAATTGTTGAAGAAAACCCATCCACCTGTAATGCCAAGATTATTGCAGCTTGGTTTGTGCTTGGAGATACTGTAAGAGATGATGATTTGTATGTATGATTGTTTTATTCCCATACAAGTAGTGCTTTCATTTCTTTACAATTTGAACTAATGCATACAACTCTTTATCATATGTAGGATAGTTAATAACAACTTGCCTAAAATTTTCAGAGTGGTAAAATATAGGCTTATGATACTGCATCAATACTACATCCATGGAATATCCATTGGCATCTGTACCGATATCAAAAGGATGTTGAATATTCAGTGGTGTTAATACTGGTGCGGTACTGATATTTTCCTTCAAAATGTCGAAGGATTTTTGTTGCTTTCCTCCCCACTAAAAAGTGTTCTTCACACTGGTTAAGGCATGCAAAGGAGATGCAATAAATGAAAAGTTTGTGATGAATCTCCTCCAGTACCTAATTTCACCCAAGAAGCTTCGTACTTCGGTTACATTTTTTGGATTAGACCAATTTACAATTACATCAATTTTGGAAGGATCAATTTTCAATTGTCCTCCTCCTAAAATATGACCTAAGTACACTAGTGCAGTCTTTCAAAACTCACATTTGGACAATTTTACATACAACTTTTCCCTTTGCAAAGTTTCCAATACTTTCTTTACACGTCGTACATGTTCATCCCACATCCCACTAAATATAAGAATGTCGTCTAAATATATTGATATCACATGAAGTTGTCATAGGTCATTTTTCCCCCTAGGTTTTAATTTTGGCTCTTTAGTCTTTAGATTTGTTTTATTTTTACCTTTGTGATTTTCTTATAGTCTAAAGAAATAAAAGTTTGGGTTTTGGTTCACATTTATGGCCTACACCTATGGTTCATAGCCTAGTTCATTTTGTGGTTTATGTCTTTGACTCATCACTTGACTTGACATTAAGCATTATCGACCCCATGATCCCAAGAACCTGACAAGTCACTCCATCCACTCATGCTCTTGATCCTTTCCACTCTATCGATATTCCCGTTAAGGATTCAAATCAAATTTTGAAAAGGGCGTTGCCAACTCACTATGCGTTTTGATAGCGCACCTTTGTACTTCATCTCGTTACCATCATTCGCCATCATTAGCTGATGTAATGTATTTTATTGTTTTCAACACCCTTGTATTCAAAAGGAATATTAAGATTTTATCATTTATGAGGTTCTAATTGTTTACCAATTTGAAATCTTCCTCTTAAGCTCGTCGATGTTGAAACCACTAGTCTAGACAGAGTTGCATATTGCGCTATGGGATTGACTGTTCGAGGTTAATTGGAGGTTGAGGTAGATGTAACCACTCCATAGATTGCTTCATATCTTCCACTTATCAGCCATAATGCCTAGGTACTTCAGAAGCCTTTTCATCTACATTGAAGAGCGTTAATATATCTATGTCTTATCTTTTGGTAGCACCTCGCGCTGCAAGCTACCAATTCTCCCACCAACCAGCCTCTCTACCTCTTCTACCACACACTCCATAGCCATTTGCACGCTGAATTTTCCCTTCACTGGAACTCACACCATTTGCTTCATACTTTGAGCGCCCAACATTGGCTCTTATTACCCATACTGCGCTATCGATCCCCTATTCTAGTGCTTCCAATTTCTTATCAAACCCTTTATATCCTCTATGCTCACAACTCCAAAAATTATCTCCCCCTTGTTGATTAAGGTTGGTTGTCATTGATGTCAACCCTTGAAGAAATCCCCATAGCACAAATATTTGGGTAATGGACCCAATATTGTTTGATGTAAATATGACTCATTATTTTTTTTTCATGGTTGATAAGAAGTAAATATGGATGAACTCCAAAGTGGTCCCCTTATGGTGAAAGCCCTCACGGGAAGAAACTTTGTGGAGTAAGAGAACCCATACTTAATTGTGGAATAATGAGATGAAGGAAAAATAATTTGTCAAAGAAAATATACTATATGGATAGTTCTTTTCATGTCATTTCTAGTGGTATGTAGAACGTCACATAATTCCTCACGGTTAGAGAGTTATGGCCATGAGAAGTTGGAGGCCCCAGGTTTGGGTAATGGACCCAAGTTTGTTTGATGGGTAATGGTATGAGTTA